>JANRGW010019761.1:0-36521 GCA_024733675.1 Psilopsiagon aymara | reverse complement strand
CTCACTTGGAGTATTGTGTGCAGTTCTGGTGTCCTCAACATAAAAAGGACATGGAACTGTTGGAACAAGTGCAGAAGAGGCCATGAGGATGATCAGGGGACTGGAGCACCTCCCTTGTGAAGATAGGAAGAGAAAGTTGGGGCTGTTCAACCTGGAGAAGAGAAGGTTGCGTGGAGACCTCAGAGCAGCCTTCCAGTATCTGAAGGGGGCCTACAAAGATGCTGGGGAATGACTCTTCATTAGAGACTGTAGTGATAGGACAAGGGGTAACGGGTTCAAACTTAAACAGGGGAAGTTTAGACTGGATATGTGGAAGAAGTTCTTTACTGTAAGGGTGGTGAGGAATTGGAATGGGTTGCTCAGGGAAGCTGTGAATGCTCCATCACTGGTGGTGTTTAAGGCCAGGTTGGACAGAGCCTTGGGTGATATGATTCAGTGGGAGGTGTCCCTGCTCATGGCAGGGGGGTTGGAACTGGATGATCTTAAAGTCCTTTCCAACCCTAACTATGCTATGATTCTATGATTCTATGACAAAGGCACCTAGCTATCCTGATGAGTAAAAGAAGGCACCAAACTGCTTAGCTGCTTGGGGATTAAATGTTGCACTTTAATAATTTCCTAATTTATGAATGAACAAAGCAAAAATAGTGAAACTTTTAAACAAGAGACATTTAACAGCTTTTCACACCTGAAACATTAAAGAGAGGCTCCTCCACCTACCTGACATTCTCATAACGATGAATGTAGATCTTATGAAATTGGTGCTGCAAATGTTCATCTTCTACATTGGTCATATCATTTATCATTTCCAGGACTACAAAGCGTGGTAAGACAGAGAGTACTAGCCGTTCCTAAAATAAAGAGGAAACCAAAGTTTCAGTATCAGTCTCAATTCTTACTTTGCAGAACACTGATTGAGTTCTTGCCTAATTTAAAGAGCTGAGCATCTGGCATTTAAGATGTGACCCTTCCCTCTAAAAATTCTATCTCAGAACAGTTGTAATAACTTACATTACCAGCCTGAGTCTAGAATATTCCCAAGTGACTTGGGAATCTCAAGGTCTTCTCACCAGTCTGTGGCATTTAAGTCCTTACTTCATTTTGACAAATGGGACTGGGTTTCAAAGTACTTTGAAAACTCTTCATGTAATCTCAGAAATAAGCATTGGTATGTGTCGATTAAGCAGTTTTTCAGGATGACTCATTTGGCCTGTGGCCCACTTCACCTCTTTTTTGAAGATCCCCCAAGACAGACTGTGGGCTGAGCTGACCCAGAGCTGACCATTCTTTTCCTGGAGGCCTTATACAACCTCCATGTCCTGTAATGGATTCATATCTGTTCACATGATACAGTATAGGCTGTACAACAGCAGCCACCAAAACAGTTCATGGAATATACAACCTTCTCTTGCAACCAGAGGCACATGGGAGTGGGGAGAACATGTTGTTCTGCAGATGACAGCCTGACCCTCTCCATCTTTTAGGCCCTAAAGGATCAGATAGCCTTTCACTCATTCACTCTATGGACATTCATGGCAGAGTGCCTGTTGAGAAACAAGAAACTAATTTCTTGTGATATTTGCACAGGGTGATGTTGCATAAGGTCTCAAATCTCCCCAAATGGAGAGCTGGTTACTGCTGGTTGTGGTAGTCACCATTGTAACAGTCCTCATGGCAGTCTCTTCAGCTTCTTCACATGTCTGTTTTGCTCACTTCTTATAACCTGGCTGGTCCAAATTCTCTGCGACAAATCTGGCCTTTGTAATTCACCACTCCTGGTGATGAATATATTTTAACCACGTATTAAGTATGTCTTCAATATCTAATCTGCAAAAGACTAGATCCATAGACCATTTCTGAAAAGACAGCTTCTATTTGGCATTTTTAAATGTCTTATTTATACAGAATTTAATCACTTCAACAGCAGGAATCACCTAGAAAAAGTCACGATGGGACACTCCACCAGAATATTATTTAACACATACACATAAATGGGATGAAACAAAGCAGGAGCTGCATTAGGAAATCTATAGATCTAAGTTTCCCAGTCTGTAAGAAAGAGGTCTGTCAATGTTTGATTGCAACAGTTCAGGCAATCTCCTGCTTTCAGGGTGATTTCACATTAGTCAGTTGTGACCAACCAGTCTGTTATCTCATCTATATAGATGATTAGCCAAGGAGCTGCAGTATCACACAGAGAACTGGCAATATAAGTCTACTGTGTGAGCACACACACAGGTCTCTTGTGCTAGACCACAATCATGAAAATTAGTTCTTTAGTTATACTTCTAATTTGAGTTCCTTAACCCTTCCCACTCATGTAGATGTGTTATACAGTGTTAGGCACTTCTGTTTACATGCTGTATGCCCAGTCCTGTGCTCTGCTTACTGAAGGAATGTGCATGAGGTCCCTGAACTGGCATTTGCAGATTGTGCATCTAGCATTCAGGGCTATCATCTCTCTTGACTGGCTGATTTATGTAGCAGAAGGATGCAAATGGATGCAAGTAAAGCCATTCGAACAAGCCCTTTCTACTAGGAAGACTGGAGAACGTATTCAGCAGGGACACTGAGATGCTTGTGAGGTGGGCTGATGCCAACCTGATGAAGTTTAACCATGACAAGTACAAGGTCCTACACCTGGCTCAGAGCAATCCCAGGCACAGCTACAGGCTGGGCAGAGAAGAGATTGAGAGCAGCCCTGCGCAGAAGGACTTGGGGTGTTGGTTGATGAGAAAATGAACATGAGTTGGCAGTGTGTGCTTGCAGCCCAGAAAGCCAACTGTATCTTCGGCTGCATCAAAAGGAGCGTGACCAGCAGGTTCAAGGAGGTGATCCTGCCCCTCTACTTTGCTCTCAGGAGAACTCATTTGGAGTATTGTGTGCAGTTCTGGTGTCCTCAACATAAAAAGGACACGGAACTGTTGGAACAAGTCCAGAGGAGGGCCACGAGGATGATCATGGGACTGGAGCACCTCCTGTATGAAGATAGGATGAGAAAGTTGGGGCTGTTCAGCCCGGAAAAGAGAAGGCTGCATGGAGACCTCATAGCAGCCTTCCAGTATCTGAAGGGGGTCAATGGGGATACTGAGGAGGGATGCTTCCTTAGAGACTGTAGTGAGAGGACAAGGGGTAATGGGTTCAAAGTCAAACAGGGGAAGTTTGGATTGGATATGAGGAAGAAATTCTTTACTGTGATGGTGGTGAGGCACTGGAATGGGTTGTCCAGGGAAGTTGTGAACGCTCCATTTCTGTCGATGTTCAAGGGCAGGTCGGACAGAGCCTTGGGTGGCATGGTTTAGTGGGAGGTGTCCCTGCCCATGGCAGGGGGGTTGGAACTGGATGATCTTAAGGTCCTTTCCAACCCCAACTGTTCTGCTATTCTATGATTCTATGATTTCTAGTGAGCTTGTCTGTGTCTGAGGAACACTCAGAAAGAATAAGTTTTCAGCCATGTTGGAGTGAGATATAATTACATACATGTGCATGTTTATTAAGAATGAATCATGTCTATTATTAATGTGCTTTAGTACAGTATCAGTTTATATTAGTTTATCATCAGTGTGTATATACAGTACATCCGTGTATATTAGTGCTTATATACATATAGCATTAAAGTATTTATATATATTTGTGCACATACAGAAAAGTGATGTTTTCCAGCCCTGTCATAATGACTAACATTTACGTAGGTACTGGCAAGACCTCAAAAGATTATTAAGTTCTTCTGTGAAAGCCCTAGATCATCCCCTGACAAATTTTACAATGTCCCTGATTCAGTTGCTCATCACTTTGACAGCTTTGGCAGATTTTGCAAGCATCCCACCTAAATCTGTTTCTCTGCAAATTAAGCTTGGTTTTGATCCTTTGAAGTAGGTTTAGATAACCACTGATTGCCTTCTCCGTAAAAATTTTTCCATACTGAAATACTGTTATTGTGTCCTCTTGCCTTCAGTTTTTCTTTTCTAGATTAACCAGATTTTCCAGTATTGGAATGTATCACTCCAAATCATACTGAAGGAAATCCATTAGTTTTTCACTGAACTGGCTCCAAATTATTAACCACTCTTTGCTTTACAGGATTGTAAGAGATGAAATCTTACTGAGCTAAAGAAGAGAATGTCAGGTTTGTAAGCTTCTTATCACCAGATTTCAGGTGACATTTTAAGGAAATGTACAGGTATAGGGAAAGCCAGATATGAACTTCCAAATCAGGCACATATGGAAACTTTAAAGAGGTAGAAGACACCAATGAAGAAAGTCCCCCACAGGCAATGCTCACAGAGGAAATATGCTGCAGTGTGAATATCTTCTTGTATTTTCAAAGCAGTTTAGTGATACTGTTGTGGAGAGAGCACTTACATAGTACGAAACCATACTGAGGGGTTGAAGTAGTTTCCAAACCATATCTTCTCTTTCATACTTAGGAAAAACAGGTATTTCCATAAATCCTGTCTCCACCCTACTCCACCCACCCATCAAACTACAAAAAGTCTTTTGCATATTTGGAAATCAAGATGAGTGTTGAACCCAGATGTGAAGTGGAAGCAAAAAGATATTGAGAAATCAGTTTCAGAAAAGAAAATATCCAAATGTTTCAAAACCTCTTTACTGAAAATATTAATATGAAATAAAATAAGCAATTAAAAATAATGTCATATAAGTATTTGGTAAGAAAACAAGTCTTGGAGATATCTGTGTATGTTTTAAGATGTTCAGAAATTTTAATAGATTGCAGGTCTTTAGGGCTAAGTCTTAATTAAGCTTTTAAACTGGAAAGAAACAAATGCTTCATTGTCATTATTGTCAAGAAATTCTTAAGCAGGAAGAACCTGCAAAATAGGCCATAAGCTCTTTTCCAGAGGAGCTCTGGTACAAGACAGTGCCCATCTTACAAAATTATTAGTGTGAAGCTAAGTTATCACCAGCTTGGTAAATAGATGTGTTTTGCTTATGACCATTCCAAGACAGCCTTGATCCAAATCTTAACATTAATTTCTCAGGGTTTTTGGTCAGCTAAGCCAGCCTGGTCTTACTTTGTGACCTGCTCTAGGTGAAAAAAGTAATTCTTGACAGCACTTTTTGGCAATGCTATTTTTTATTATTACTATTGTTACTGCCTTATCTTGGGCTGAAGGCCCTAACTTGTACAGCATTTACATTTACTATGCATATTTCTTACTTCATCCTTACATTAGGACAGGTCGTCTCTTCTATTTGTACCTCACCTCTCAAACTTCAGAAGGGTTTTCATCCCTTAAAGGTGGCACTTAGGAGAAATATGAGGACAAAAAGCTATTTTAGGTTGGTTTGGAAGAAAACGGTTAATTCTTGTAGTTGCTGTAATGAGACCACTGTCCCTGCTGAATACCATAGAGTAAATGCTACTGAACATGCACTCCACAGGCAATAAAACGCTTCTTGTCACTGAAATCCTAGATCTTACAAAAAGAGAAGGATTTTGATTCTGTGCTTTTAGGTTTTCCTATCACCATAACAGAAACTTGGCATTTAGGTCAGCACTGCTTAATTTTCTGGCTGCAATTGCTTACATCCATGGTTGTTTCAGTACACTCCAGTGAGATGATATTCAGGGATGAAGAGTAGGCCACTTTTCACAAGTACCAAAGTATGTAGCACCTAGGAGTCCTGACTTCAATTTCTCCCTATGCAATCAGTTTTCTTGTGAAAGATTAAACACTTCTCCAGCTTAGTTGATTCTAGGATTCTGTGTTAGACAGACTTTCTGGCAGAGAAACTGACATTGAGGTTGTTGTGAGGCAACTTGATATTAGGAGGATATAATATAAATTAACATTATGCAGGCTGCAGGGCATGTCCTTTCTTGAGAGGAAAAAATTGTTAAGAAAGAACAAGACAGAGAAAAAAGTGACAGTAGAATGAGAGAGAAAGGCAAAACAATCATGTAAATGATGGGGTTTATGCCTACACAATTAGATGCTATGGATGAAATTTAGCCATAGATGCAACAGCTGAAAATTGAAGGCATCCTTCCTTGGGACTTGTAGGAGGCAATATTGTTTCTAACTCACAGCTTTTACATGAAGATCATGAAGAATCCCTCTGAGCAGGCTTAGTCAATTGTTAGTAAACAATCCTCAGCTACAATGAAAACACATTATGGATAAACACTTTCATTTGTCTAAGTGGAAGCCCCAGCTGAGGTGAACTGTAGGTTTACTTTAGAAGGCAAAACACATCCTCTGTAATCATAGCTTCTGCTGGAGTGGAGGTGTGTAGCACCCCATTCTGAGTTGGAAGCTTTTTCCTGGGCTACTTCCTGCCTGCATAACATGCTGCCATTGATGATGAGAGATCCAAGACTCTACTAATCTTTAATCCACCTCTTCTACAATCCTTTACTAAATCAGGGACTGTGTTCCAGAAGAAGAGGGAAAAATGATGAAAGGTAGGGATAGCTGATGTAGAGCAGGCAGCTAGCTATCACACAGTGAGCTCCTCCTTTAAACTGGTAAAAAGACCAACTCAGACCTTCCGTTACCACATACAGAGTGGTACTAATCTGAGGACATATGCATTGTCTTGGCTTTCTTCTTCCATTCCCACCTGGGAATTTTGGTATCCTGCACTCTTGTGATGTGTACATGCTGGATGCGTTTCTTGTGATAGCAGGAGGAAAACCAGCCCCTTAGGAGGTTCTTTGCTCCTGCAAATCCAGGTTTTCACAGGAATGTCTAGCCCTAAGGTAGCTCAACTTCCAAGTAAATGCCCCAGGACATTATACAATGGCACGTTTGGGAAGAGCTGCTGATTGATATTCCAGGAACCAAAAATAATTTTAGTATTTTGTGTCCTTCAGCCTCCTATAACAGGAGACACTTAAGGTTATATATTCTCTTAGTCCTTCACTATTAAGACACATTGCTCAATATTACCATATAATAAATCCACCCTTTGAATGAATCAGATCAGCCTTCAAGGGAACAATACAATTAAAGCATTCGATGGATTCCTGTGAAGATACATTCAGACTAGCACAAAATCTTTTCACTGTAAAAAAATGTATGTTATTTCATACCTTATCCTTTTAGGAAGACAAATAGAAAAACAAATTCAAAAAGAAAAGATGATAAAATAAAGAAAGTAAACAGAAATCCTGGTTATTATTGGACTTTTTATGAAATCCGTGAGAAGGGAACATAAAAAAAGGCCATTTGTTCACAGACATATGGCTAAAATAGAGAGCATACTTTTTTCACAACAGGAAAAGCTGACATTCCTTGTTTGCATTCAGTTAATAAGGAATCCAACAATGGCTTTAGAATGTTTATTTAAAATAAAACATAGTTCATTTGGCATATGTTCAGTAAGCCAGGAAAAACGTGCCCAGTACATTTGATATCTTAACCTTCATGCTACTCATTAAGGTAAGCTAAATGTGTTTAGCTTCACATAAGATTTGGAAATGGCCCATGAAAACAGAGGTTAATTAGTGCGCCTGTGTGGCGGTCCTCCTCTGTTAATATGGTAGCAAGTGAAGAGCTCTTGTCAGGATCACAATTGAAAGTGCATATGCAGCTTCTGTCACTATTCTGGGTTATATATGTCATGCTATGGAGGAACACTACAAGAAAAGTAGCAGCTAAATGTTCATGAGTGTGAGTGTGTGTGTCTCTATATATTTTTGCGCAGTACTCCAGCCACCAGTCAATTCTGTGGTACTGGAACATTAAAATGATAGAAAATTCTTCCCTCTATGGGCATAATCTGTACTTTGCTGTTCCAAGCTGCTCTTATGCTGCACTAGACTGGTTGGGTGGTGGGGATGGTGAACCAGACCCCTTCCAAACAGTAGGCACTGAAAGGTGGACTCCAGTGCAGAACACATGCATCTTTCCTCTTCACAGACATTTCACATCACTTTTCTTCAATCCAACAGTTAAAAAAGTTTTCAGTTATCCAAGAATGAGTGTCAGGGCATTGTCTCCTTCATATAACTCTCTGCCATATAACTCTCCTTTAAACTAGTTAAGTATTATCATTCCCATTTCACAGATTTAGATACTGAGGCACAGAAGAACAGCACAGGTGTGTGAAGGTCATGTGTAAAAGAGCAGTAGCAAATCACAAAAAAAGAAAATGGAAAATTGTTGCATAGTCTTCTGTACCTTATTATTTGTATGATTAAAGAGTCCTCACATTTCTAATCGGCCTTTCCTGGAAGGTATTTTCAGACAAGGAGGGAAAGATGAAAAATAATGTCCTCTTTTTCAGAGAAAGACCTAATAAAGAAGTGTTGTGAACTCTAGGGCAAAGGAAACTACATTATCCAGCCCTGTTGAAAGCATGGTAGTTGAGCAGTTGGCTAAGTGAAGACAGTTCAAAAGTGGGCAGCAGTAGTAGCAAGTGGTTTAAAAAGGAACAGAGATATATTTGTTCAAGCAAAAAGACAGAAGAAAGAGGACATCAACAAAGGGATATTACGAAAGAGCTGGTGATCTATTCTCCTATTAAAACATTCATTACACGAATTAACCCTTGTCTTTAAGGTAGAGAAGTCAAGAGTTTAGAGCAAATAAATAAAAAAATGGCCTTTAAACCAAAGAATAACCAACTAAAAGAAATAAGACAGGTAGAAGCCACTAAAAGTAGCAAAAGGTTGATAGAATTCAGGTCTGGATTCAGACACCTGAATTTTGGTGACTACAGTGTAGGCATGACTAAGTTTCATTCCTATCTGGTGAATCTGGACATACTCAAGAGACCAGATGTAAATGACTACTTAGGTGTCACCTCAGGTCTCTCTGGGCTCCGTTGCTTGTATTGACTAGATGACAGCGGGCTGTAGCAGGAGCTCAGAGGTGTAAAAAGCATGCAGACACCTAGTTTAGGAGGTGTCTAAATATGGAACTGACTCCTACACAATCTATCTACTCCTTCAGAAAGATTTCGGGAATAGTGAAATCCTGAAGTGATAAAGCAAGTTAACTTCATGAGTCACATATGTCTGTTTAAAGTCCCAAGGTTGTAACACCGATACTTTCTGTAATGCCCACTTCTTAGTTTATGCATCTACAATAGTCATTCTTTGTTGAACAACTTCTCTGAGGTCTGCATGCACTGACCTGTTGTGCCCCCATACTGAAATCAGGGGGTATCAACAGTGCATATAACTTCACAAAGGTAGCCAGGGAAATTCATGGAAAAGTGGGACATGTCCCTGATAAGTAAATAGCAACCTTTGGAACAGTTCTTGGGAAGAGCAGATAAACCAATGCAGAAGTCTTGTGAATAAAAACTAAAGTGGAGACGTTTCAACAGGGGCTGATCAAAGAGAACAAAGTACCAACAAGCAGAGAATATCAACAAACAATATGGGAACTGCAGGAGTCTGCCAAGAGGAAGGCCAAACTCCCCAAGAATTTCCTGCAGTTCATGTGAAGATCTCACCCCTTCAGGGTGTGATGTCTGCATAAGCTACCTACATTGACTCCCCTTAGATGGCATAGGGCGAGTTGATGATGACATGCTGCCTGTACTGCTCTGGGATTTTCCTTTGTTTCTCAACATTTTCATTGGGGTTGGCTTTGCCAAGGGACGAGAAGCCCTTCTTGACCAACAGTTCAATTTAGATTTTGTTCTTCCTCCTCTGCACATACTTTAAAAGGTATCATATATTTGATATATGATACATTTTTCACATATTTTATCCTACATTCACATATATCTTGTAGGAAGTAGACTTTGGAGCAGGGAGCAAGTTACTTATGGCTGTTCCCAAGCCTACTCTTTAAAACTGGAGTGGACACAGCCCATAAATGATTAACACAACAGAGACTCTACAGAATCAACACCACAATTTTCATCTTGAATTTTAAAGAACTGTTTTGCAAAAATCATCAAGCTTGTCCTTGGCAACATTTACACTTAATACCGTAGAGGCACTAAGTCTTAAGCACTGAACTTAACAGCAAAAAACAGAGCTGTTCAGAGCAGTGGCTTTAGCCTTTCTGGACCACATTGTCTTTTGCTACATTTAAGGGAAGTAGATAAAAATTCTACTGAAAAACTGACAATACTCAGAACAGATATAATTATTGTAGATGGCTGTCTTAAACTATGACAGTGTCACCCTAGAAAATGGGAATTAGCACCTCTCATTATGATGAACAGCTCTAAAAAGAAATTCCTTCATCCTAACTTAGTACACAATGGACAGTCTATTTGCACATTTTCTCTACAACACACGAGTAATTTCTTGTGTGTTATACAGAAAATGGCAAGTAATTAAAAAATATGTAAGGAACTACAACATCTAAAATGTTCAGACTCATGGGGTTCTGAGGTGGTTTGATTTTACTACTTAGTGCTGCAATATGAGATATGAGCTGTATCAACTTTCATTTGAGTTCAGGCAGTTACTAATTCCATTCATCTCATCTTTGGCTACATGTTCCATTTAGACATCCGCTGTTCTCAAAGAGTAACAAGGCCAGATCAAGCAGGAGGTTTTGGACTCTCCTTTTGTTTAGCTATTTGCTATGAAACACAGCTAGATCCTGATCCAAATTTATGACCCAGTGTTGATAAGAGACATAACTTTTTGTAATGGTGTCTAATTACTTGTTCAGTGAAAAGTGTTATAAAATTTGTGGTAACGCACAAAACAAGATGCTTTTTCCACAGACTTCTGGTAGGAAAGACATTTTATTCAACTGCTTCCTCAAAAATCTTGCCCAGAACAGCATGAGACAATATATGTAACACATGCTGAAGGGAAGGACTGCAAGATACTGCTGGTCCTTTACTTTGGTTGGATGATGAACGGTTTGAAGATTCAAGTACCTGAAGCCACTTTACAAAACCTTGGCAAGGCTTGATGATTAAGTCTATTGCCAGGCATCAAAGGAGGTACCTCTCTCATCAGCCAGTTGGCAATATAAGCATATCACAGCCTCAATGCCTGCTTGCCCTGTGCTTCTTGAAATGTAAAAGGCTGATTCCTGGGCTGATAGTTTGTATTTTTATACCTTCCCACTATCATTTTGGCTTCATAATAACTCAGCTCATCCTGTAGCATGCTGGGAAGTACTGGAACAACCCTTCCTGCTGATTTTTTTTTCGCATGGTACCTGTTACTGCTGCTGCATGTGTCTTTTAAGTGAAAAATTGTATTCTTCCATGAAATTGTTTTTAAAGTAACATGATTAATCATGAAACCAAGTGCAGCTGATGCTTGCACTGTTTGGCAAGGGCACAGTGAATCAGCTCACCTAAGGCCACGGGAGCACCACTAACTTGCGTGGGACTGAGAAGGGAGCAGGTGTCTGCAAATTAGAAGTGCAGGGGACAAGTCTGTTCCTTGACAGCAATGGCCTGCTGTTGGACCTGCTAGGCTACATCACAAAAAAATCCCCTGACATTGTTTTGTCATTTGAGCTGTCGTTAATGTAGGCAGTAGGAACTACAGGTCTTAAATTCAGTGCCCTGGTCAATATTGAGTACAAGCAATAGGTAATAATTCCAGATCCTCTGGATCTTAGCACATTAATTTTTTACATCATGAATTAAGAGCACGTTAGACTTTCATTCCATTTTGAAACCCAATCATGTAACAAAGACTCTCAGTGAAAAGCAGGAGTTACAAAACAATTTCTATTACCACCCTGTCTTACTGACATCAATATTTATGCTTACAAGTGATCTTGTAATACATAGTAATACCTTAGACATATCTAATACATGGAAAGGAAAATTTTATAGTTTTGTATTTTTTTTCTTCCAAATCTCATGGTGATTTTTTGTTTTTTAATTTATTCTTTATAAAATTATTGTAGAGAAGAAAAATTACTAGAAGAAAAACATTTATATGGAAATTAGACTCATGTCTCAGTAAAAAGCATTGTACTGTCTTCTAGTGCATTGGCTTCCATAAATTTCAATTAGTTTGGACAGGAAGGACGGGGTTATACTTTAAGAACAGGAGACAGACAGATGCACCTACTGGAAACTGATTGCATAATGACATAATCTTAAGCTATTCCTTATTTTACCAGAATACAAAATGAGTACAAAACAGCTCCTACAATTCAATTTTATTTTAAAATATCAGAATTGCCCCATTTGACTTTAATGTCTGTGGTACTATGCCCTAGAACACTTTCAGTTCTCCAGGACTGCTTTGATGCATCTACTCTCAAATCTTCATGTAATTGTTCGGCACAGTTTCCACTTTCTATTAATTTAGATGTTTCTTTTTCCATTTTGTTACTTTTTTGATGCATCAGAAATTACCAGGCAACTTCATCAAAATACACATTTCTCAACAGTGTTAGCTAATGACATGGAAAATTTCAGAAAGCAATCTCACATAACATTTATTTTTCAGCTTTATATGACTAAAACCCTGCAGAAAAACAAGATGGAAAAGAGAGAAGAGGTTATCTATTCCAGTCTTCCAGTCAAAACAAGGAATATACCTTCTCAGAGACCTGCAAGACTCCAATACTAAATGGCACAAGCTGGATAAAATTTTCCCTGGGAAGTTTCTCTAGCTGGAAGTAATGGTCACTTTATGAAAATCAAATCCTTTTTAATAGGGTTGGAGGTGGGTGCTTAAATACTGATGGTGTGAAAGACATTCGTGAACATTAATCTATATATTTTACCTTAAATTTTCTCAGCAATGACATCAGTGACTTGACCATGGCTAGCTTCGTATTGGTACTGCTCATGATCAGATAGTTTAAAACCATTATCTGGACTACAGACCCTCTCTGTTATTTGTGAAGCTCGTAAGGACATTTTCAGAGTTCTCCTACAGTCATTTCAGGGTAGTTTATAATAACTTTCCTTAGTAGCCTAAAAGTTCTGGTCCCAAAAAAGGAAAAATAATTACCTTCAAATGAGCAAGAATATTCAGAACTCAGGAAAGGCAGTAGCCTGGTGGGTTTGGAACCTAGAGTTCATTTAAACAGGGATGACTGTACTGCAGACCAGCTGGCAGAAGTGTCTCATCACTGTAGGGGTCCGAAACTATTTCATTCCTGTTACTCATTTTACCTTTGTCCACTTCCCTGGGACATCAGCAAGTTGCTGACAGCTGTGACAATGTTTTTGTTTTATTAGACGTCTCTCTCTTTAGTAAAGGGCTGAGAACACGGGAGGCACAAGCCACCAATACCTGATCAACCAGCTGTCAGTCCTCTTCACTATTGACCAGCAGAGCATTTGAACAGTCTGGTAAGAAACCACAGATTTTCAGAAAGAGGTTGTATCAAAAACCAGCTCCTAGGGAGGGGAAGTTTCTTTCTCGAAAATTTCTTCCAGGGAAAGCTCCCATCTCTGAAGTCCTGACACGATCTGGTATTATATTTCCTCTCCATACTTGCAGTTCAGAGTCTGATTCCTATCTCTCCATCACTGTGCATAAATATCATTTTGAGATTGAGTCCATGTGACTACTCCAAGTTTTCAAGGAATGGGAGAGAAGGCAGACTATTTGTATCTTGATTTTACATTAGGTTTCTGCTTAAAAGCAAAATGTGGAGTTATGCTCTGATGATAAGAAACAAACAGTGGCAGCAAATGTGAAGGAACAGCATCTAAAATTTGACATGCAAACTGTTGTGCTTTCTATTGCAAGTGGGGTTAAGTATATGGGGTGTTTTAAGACAAGAAGGTGCAGAAAGTGCGCATGCCAGTCTTGTAATGTGTTCTGTGGTTCCTATAAAGACGTATGTGCATGTAAATACTGCTTCTCCCTATGCTAGTAAGGAGGAAAAGTCTGTTAATGGAAACAGGTCAGTCATGATTTGGATATCAGTTGTGAAGAACAATAAGAAGTCTGCGAATTCCTTGGCTTTTTTGATTGACTGCTATGTTATGCTTTTGAGTTTAATCCTCTAAGTACCAGAGGAGCAATGACAAGAACAAATTTCTACTGGGATCGTGGTTCTTTAGAGAAAGGCACAAGATGAAAGAAAGTCTAGATAAATGTGAAACTTTTCAGAGCATTTCACATTCAACAGATTCTTTCCTATAAAGAAAAAAAGATGACTAAAATGCAGTCTCTAACCAGAAGTTTGCACAGAATTGTGAGATTATTTCTGCCCTTTAAAAATAAAACCTTAATTATTGAGATTGCAACTTTTATTTGTGAAGCTTTTTAAACTTCTTTTTCAATTAAAAAAGAATGTCATATGATCTCTAAAATTCAGATTACTCTATTTTTAAACCAAATCTGAACTTTATCCTCATACCAATTTAGAAGGATTTTCATATTCTCAGTACCCATATATGTATAAGAGAAAGACTTTATAGTGTTTAACCTCTTAAACTGTCCTTTCCAACCCTAGTCCAATCTGCTCATATGTTAGATGTTGCAAAATACTGGTGGCTGATTAAACACTAGATCTGTAAGAGCTTGATAAAACCCATGCAACTTGCAAGATGATTTTTTTTCTTTTAAATAAATAGAATAGAGTTCATCAATCTGCAGAGATTAAAAAGTTGTGGGAAATAGAGACTGTGGGAAACAAAGATTGTTGCAGAGGAAAGTGAGAATAAAACCTCCTGCAAGTAGAAGGGAAATAAATGGTCAAACAGAACAGCTTTCTAATGGAAAAAGAGATTAAGACAGGATTACAGTTTTTCCACAGATAACAGGCAGGAGAGATTAAATATGTCAACAGCAGACTGTTCTGAATACTAAGGGGTGCCTTCTCCTTCTACAGCCCCCATACCCACACTGGAAAAGCAGAATGCGTTCATACACAGAAAACAAAACCACCCTCTTCTCAACTAGGTGAAAGGTTCTGTCAGGTGGTGAGCTCATATCCTTTGTGGAAGTTGAATGAATAATATCCAAACTGTTTTAACCTTCAAAATGGGCTTTAATTGAATTTGTGGAATCTCTCATGAGAAAGATTAGATGGAAAGTGGGTGTTCAGTAAGCCAGTGATAGAACTCGCAGGGAGAAACTGTCTGCTAGGGTGCTCTCATAGAGGACTCTTGCATCTTCAGAAGCCCGTTGGATTAGGCATGCTGCCAGACAGAACCCTCTTGCCTGAGTACAGACAGACAGTGGTTGTTCCCCACCAACTCTCTTAGTTGCTTTTTCTTCTAGCTTTCATCTGTGTTTTCTCTGCCAGGATGCTGGACACCCAAAGGAAATATGCATAAGGCTTAAAGTAGACATCAAGAAGGAGCTTTATTTTCATATAAGAGGACCTTCTCTTGGTGGAATTTTAGTTGATACCTGCAAAGAAAGGGGTCTGCCTTCTTAATACTGTTGGAGAAGAATGTAAACGGGACAGCTGAAGAGACTAATGCATTGCACCTTTAGTAGTTTCTAACAGTAGGTAACCACTGAGATGACAGAAATGGAGTGCTAAAGTAAAATACTTTTCTTTATTTGACTTAGGGCTTAAAACCTAGAGGATTTCTTTTTGATTTGAGTTTAGTCCCTCCCAATAGTTCAGCCCAGCAGCGACAGTGCAGCTTTGCTGATGAGTTCTGCACACCAGGTAAGGAATTTTCTTTTCATGAATGATGAAGAGCCTGCTACAGTGAGAATAAGAACTAACACCTTGACAAAGGACAAATATAAGCACCACACAGATCTAGACTGATTTAACCTGTCATCTCAAACAACTGCAGAGAAGATCCTTCTTCCACAAGATGCTATCTGGTGCTCTAAATCTGCCAGAAATAATGTAAATAAAATGTTTCAGAGGGGCTTTATGTTATTTTTCCTTTGAAAACTAGTCCAATTTCACAGGTTATTTGTGTTAGTAGGAAACAGACTAACAACTTTGCTTAGCTTGAAAGCAGCCACCCACCAATATCTCCTTATCGCTTTATCCAGACTTCATTAGTCTCACTGGTTGACTGAGGTCTTGGATGGAGAGTAGAAGTGTGTCCATGACATATAAATCTTATAAGTAAAATGACTTTTCTACAAACAGCAATGCTGTAACATTGCAATTTTATTACAAGATAAGAACTAGGAGCTGGACTGATTTTTAAAGCCATTTAGCTACTTAGCTTCTGGGATGTACCCTTCCTAGTTATTTTAAGCCTCTATTTCCATCTTCAGTCACAAGCAATTTTGTAAGTCAAATATTAACTTTCTGTCACAAAACTTGATTTCAGCTATGTATAACTTGTTTGTATGTGGTGGAGGAACAGGCAGAGTGACAGTTATCTGAAAGACTTTATAATCAAATTATAATATTTGAGGGTTTAAAATGTTAGACAAGTTTCAAATTAACATGAATTGCTGGAGAAAGAACTGTTAAGAGCACCAGAGATAGATTATGGTTTCAATTCTTTATAAAGCCATCACTTCAATATGTGCCTGGATTTAATATGTCATTCATCTAAAAATTAGGGATTTTGTATGATGAAAAATAGAAATGAAAATGAAATTTAATGCAGGTTCCTGTTCTTCATTAAGGCAATTTCACAGTATTTTCACAATGAGAACTGCATACTCATTGTTTTTGAAAGTTTTGCAGTATCTAATTAAGAAAGTTATACTTTCTATTTTCATTTTCCAGATGTTATGAAAGCAGAATTACCTGCTGTGTCTTTATGATGAAATCAAGCTAAAAAGTAAGACAATGTTTTTGAAGTGGTTATTAAGAAAGTACAGTGCTGGATGTCAGCCTTTTTGAAACATACAGATATCAAATCAACATATTGACCCAAAATTCCACACAGGTGGTAGAAAATGATGATACTGTTGAAGTGAAACCATGGAATCAAGAATGGTTGATTGCACCATACAGCTTGATGTCAGCAAACAAACTTGACTGAGGGTGCAGTCAACCCCATTGTCCAAGATGTCAAACAGCACCAGTCCCAATATCAACTCTTGAGAGACAACATTCGCTACCAATCTCCAATCAGACATTGAGCTGTTAACCACAGCTCTTAGAGTGTGAGCCTGTAGCCAATTCCCTATCCACCAAGTGATCTACCTGTCAAATCCATGTCTTTCCAATTTAAAGACAGGGAAGTCAAATGCTTTGCACAAATCCAGGTAGGCGATAGCAGTTACTCTTCCTTTATCCACCAAAGCTGTAACCCCATTATAGAAGGGCACCAAATTCGTCAGGCACAATTTTTCCTTTCTAGTGAAAACTGGGAAAGAAGTAGAAACAGATGTTCCTTCAGTTTCACAGAGCACTGGGATTTCCAAATGGTGTCACACAGAAAATACCATGCAGTTAAGTGCATAAACATCATTAGCAATGACTGCTGGAGTAATTTGCTTTTGTACCTACAATAATGTTCAGTTTATTAATAGAGTAATTAGAGTTACAAAATTCATTGTAATTGAAAATGCTAATATGTACTCGTTAACAATGCCAGGTGCTTAAAAATGAAAAAGTAATAATGAAAATAATCA
Source organism: Psilopsiagon aymara (assembly GCA_024733675.1). Taxonomy (NCBI): domain Eukaryota; kingdom Metazoa; phylum Chordata; class Aves; order Psittaciformes; family Psittacidae; genus Psilopsiagon; species Psilopsiagon aymara. Next base: position 19,123 of record JANRGW010019761.1, on the reverse strand, counting down.
GATTCTTGATGAATCAGTCACTTTTGAAAATGCTACTGAAGCTCCTGACTTTCTGAAATACTTCTGAAAATTTTACTCAAAGATTTGTTGAAAGTATACGGTGATGAAGGAGGAAGGGTGAAAAAAGATGTAGGAGCTTAATTGTGTGGAGTTTTGGAAACAGAAACTGGAAATTGTGTCTTTTAAAGCCTTCAAAAACTTTGGCCAGGCTCCTTAAAAAAGACTTCGACAGTCAAACTGGAAAACCTCACAGCAATATTGAAATAGAGCAAGGAGTCTTTAAACCTTGAAAATCCTTGAAAAAGAAGGAAGACACTGATAGAGAATAATATCTGGAAAACAAACCATCGCACCTAACTGTTCAAATTTCAGCTCACAGCAATACAAAAGAATTTTTCACTCCTTGTAAGATTCTTTTTTCAACACATTTTACAAAAAATAAGATGGCAAACAAATGAAACTGCTTCCACTGAAAAAAAAAAAATCATATTATCTACACAAAATTGATCTAGAAATACATAAAAATCCCTTGGTTTTGACCACAAAATGCAATTCCATGATTCTGTATCTGAAGCATTTATATGAACTTTATTAAAAATTGGAGTGTTATTCTGCATTTCCTTGTGGAAAAGCATACCATTCCTTCTTGTATTTTTTAACTCATGTTCTTTTCTCTTACTTTAATGTTACTGGTCTTCTGATTCAAACGAATGACAAAACCAGACCTTATTAGACCTATCTGGCAAGCTGTCATACTTCATGAGGTGCATCATATCTATGATATGTCAATACAACTACCCAATTGTAATTATCTATTGGTTTTGGTTTAAGAAGTGGAACTGTGTGGGATGGAAACAGATCTTGAGAGATTTTGATTATGATGTCACCCTTTACTATGAAAAGTAGCAGTACCACCAATGAAAGCCACAAAAAGCTTGACCCTGCTGTAAGAAACCTTATGTTTATCCCCTTTATGGGAACTGGAGGAGAAATACAAAGTGGAACAGAATTTGTAATTCCTGGAAATTACTATCTGGAAGAATTACACAAATATTTATTGCTCTACTTTCTTTGCACATTTTTATCTCCTCGGGCATATTTTTAGTAAGTTTAGTAAGCTACATCACTACAATTTGCCTGCACACACTTTTTTTCATGTATTCCTTCACCCTTCATTTATCAGAGCTATTTTCGAGAAAGTCACAGAATGCATTTATTAGGGCTTCATCAGTATTTAATCCTTACTTTTAGAAATGTGATATGCATTAACAGGTAATATAAGTTTTACAGTAATGTCAGCTACAGACTCTCTGCATCACGAAATACATGTCTTCAAGATGATAGAAAAATGCTAACACTCACTGAATTACTGCCTATGGATATTGGTCAAGTAAGCATAAACAAACTATTGAAGAAAAGCAGTGGTATTGCCAGTCTTCTTAAACAAGACATGTTTAGAAATCATTTAAGTGAGCTACTACTTCAGAGGCAAAGGAAAAAGTAGAAGACTGAGGGAAACAGGTTCTCCATTCAAGACATTCCAGTATTGGAGTATTTTGTGCTTGTTTCCCAAATAAAAATTAAAAGTTTAAAATAATAATACTTGAATTATTATTTATATATATATATATTTATAGGTATGCATAAAAGCACAGCTTCAAAGTTCCAACAAGACTAAGAAGAAATATTTCAGAATATTTCATTCCTAAATTTGGGGTCAGCTTATCATTAAATCCCTTTTTAGAAGAGAAGCTTCATTTGGTGTCTCCAGTGCCTTCTTTTTTTTCTTGTGGCCATTTTCCTTGGCCCAAATACATTTTCCCATAGGCATTTCCAGTCATATGATACCTGTGACACACTACTTGGTTTGGTTACGGGCGAGTCTCAACTTCAATGAGGTAATTCTTCAGTAAGTTCTGCCTTCAAGGGACAGCACAACCCTGAAGCCTTGCAACGCACTTAGCCATGACAAAATGCAGAGTTCAACATTAACTGATTAAAAACAAGTATTTAAGAGCCAACTCATACTTCACCCCTCACCAAAAAAAAAGAAAAAAACAAACAAACAAAAAAAAAACAAACAAAAAATCAAAGTCTGATTCTTTCTAAACCCACCCAAGTGGAAAAAATCTGCTTTAAATTTCCTAATAGGAAATAAAATTTCAGTAAACAATTCTAATAGGAAATTCTCAGAATCATCTGGAAAGGGGGAAACTATTGCTAGTGTTTTATAAAGATTTTTACAGCAAACTTCCCATCCCAAAATTATGAAAGTGAAGTTTATAAAATATTAGTTTATAAGAGATTAGAAAGGAAGAAAAATGAACAAAAACCTCCAAAAAAACCCCAAAAATATAAAAATATGTTTCTCCAGACAAAATGAGAACAGAACATCCCCTATAACATCCCTCCAAGCCTCTTCAGTCAGCAATGGCTGGAAAGATCATAGAGACAAAGAATGGTTTTGGTTTGAAGGGACCTTCAAAGTTCATGTAGTCCAAACCCCCTCCAATTGGAAGGGACATCTTCAACTAGATCAGGCTGCTTACAAACACATCCATCCTGGCCTTGAATGTCTCCAGGAATAGCACAGCCACCACCTCTCTGGACAACCTGTACCAGTATTTTACCAGACTTATTGTAAAGAATGCTGTCCTCACATCCGGCCTGAATCACACTCGTTCTAGTTTAAAACCATCATCCCTCTTCCTATTGCAACATCTGGTGTTCTGGCACAAGAAACCTGAATTATTCAGCACAGTCATGCATTAATACTGAGTCATTAGTCAGTAAAGTCTAGAATATGACGTCTTCCCAGATCTCTGTGTGACTTTGAAGAAGTATGTATTATACAACTGGACAAAATGAATGGTTGAGTTCATGAAATAGCAGTGTAACATATGTATATATACACACAGGTTGGATTTTGATCTTTATGCAAGTTTTTAAACAGCAGGGAGCTTTCTGATATTTCAGTTGGAATGCCAAACATATATGGCATGCTACATCTCATTTATGATCCCTTGGTATAAAAAAATAAGCAGCAAACTTTTTTTGATTCAATGCCTCTTATTCTGTACTGGAAAAGATGATGTACCTAAGAACAGCCATACCTGCTTGAATAAAAAGTTTACCTAACCCAGTATGCTGCTGCACACAGTAGCAAAAAGCAGATTTTAGGGAAGTATTAAGAACAGAGAAAGCAGATAGTGATACTTCCCTGCAATGATGTCTCAGGTCCAAAAATTCATCTGTGAGCCAGAGGTGATGTTTTAGCATTTTCTCTGCCTAGAGTTCACCTCCATGAACTTGCTTAGTTTTCATTGAACTGATATGTTTTAGTATCCACAACACTGAAACATGAAGTTCCCCAGATTAACCCCTCTTGTAAAGAACCAATTTTAGACACTTATCAGTTGCTGTTTCATTTGATAGCCTCTTCTCATATGGAAAAGGACAATGAACAGCCGTTCTCTAGTCATACTGTTTCCCAGTGAAGATCTTTAAGATGTCACATCAGTTTGATACATACCAGCAAAATAACAGCATGAAACTCACTTAACCTGCACAAATCAGATGGCACCACACGGTAGTCATCAAGCCCAGTCTTGTGCAATTATAAATTCCAATTAATAAAAGGATAGGATTGTTTGTTCAATACCTGTCTCTGATTTTCTGTCTCTAGTCTCAGTCTGGCTTCTACACATCTTCTGGTCTCCAGGAAGGCTTGACGTTGTGCTCTGTCTGACAGGTAGCTAATGAAGATTCCTGCAGTGTTCATACACATAAATAACACTGCCTGAGCTGCTATCTGCAATAAACAACAAATAAGGTTTGATCAGACAGGGGAAGAAACAATATCTGTTTAGAAAGAGAAAGAGAAAAAGAAAGAGATACAGAACGACTGCTCTGCAGTCATACAGGCTGTAAAAATAATGGTTGGGAAAGTTTGTGTAGAAGAATCTCTTGGATCTTAATTACAGGCATCAAACGTGTAAAATTCTCTCTGCCTTAAGAGAGTAATATGCAGCATTTGGGGGCATTAAAATCTAGATGACCCACAAATGATATTTCCAAGGAATGACATGCAGGGCTTTAGACAGGATGATTACAAACATAATTAACAATTTAGTTTTGCACTGGCTTTTTTGCAAAAGCAACTCTGTGATTTGTTCCGTGGCTTAATTTGAGAAGAAAGCCATACTAAGGAAAACAAAGAGCATCAGTTAGCTAAGAATTAATATCAGTGGTAATAGTTATTCTGTTATTATTGGCCAAATTAAATAAATCCATTTTCAGCTGATGCCAAGCATAATCTTGCACAGTCTGAATTCTGAATCACTCAACAGCAGAGGCAGAAAGGATAAACAAATTCTTGCATTCTTGTGCCTGTGTACACAGACCTTTTCTTCACCGAGGCCTACATCAGAGCTGCACTCTTTTCCTTGTACAGGGTGTGTCACAGCTTCTCCTTCGCAGTATGAACTTTAAAGAGCCAAAGGGGATTTGTCTTTCATTGATACTTCTTTGTGCTCTGGATATTTGTAAGACAGGGCACATTGACACCATTGAAGAGGAGACTGTGTGGGAAACTGAGTGAGAAACTTTCAATATCTTCATATCCTAGAGACAGAACACAAGAGCTGCAGTTTCAACAGCTTCATGCAACACCTCCCTCATCTTTGTTGCCGGTTGCAAATTCATGTGAACTCCTCTCAGGTTCCACTTCATCCTGCCTTTTTTTTCTAACTTGTGAGAGGGTCAAGAGTCAAAAATAAGCCCAGAAGTCATTAATATTGTTCAAATGCAGCATATAAGGCCAAGCTTCTTTGACTGCTACCTTAACTACTGAAGTCATTGGGACACAGTGAACCAGCCAAGATTTGCTAAACTGCAGTTCCCCATCATACTGACAAGGTCCAGTCAGAACAACCATGTTGATGAGGTCCCTCTTGAGTGCACCCTGCCTTGTGGGATCACACTTCTCTCCCACCAACAGACCAGCCATGGAGCAGGAGGAGGCTACATTACCCTGTGGCCACATCACCTCCCCAGCAAAGCCACCAGGATCATGACATAAGAACAGCTACGTCGGGGAAGATCAAGCATTCATCATGCAGGATGCTGCCTCTGATAGCAGAAAACAGAGAGTGCCCATGTAGGAGTACAAGGATAAACAGTGTATATGAGTACAAGAATAAAGCAAGAATTCAGAGATGTTTTGTCAAAACATTCTTGAACACTCCAGAACTGGTGGTTGCAGAACACTGTGGGGTAGAGGCTGCGTTTTTGCACTAGTAGCAAAACCACCTAATCTCATTGTGATGCTTTGCCTCAGTTCTCCAGGTCTCACTCCTCACATTCATGTGGGTTTGAAAGTAAGATTTGATATCAAACTAAATGCATCTGGCAGATGCTTTAGCTACACGCATTACCGTATTTCTGAATTTGGAGTATTGTTCTATAATAGTGTAGGATAATCATCTACAATTTATATGCCATGATTAAATAAGAATTTATATCCTGGCTCCAGCCGAATTTTCACTTAACCTTTGCTAGTAATAGATGTCTAGGTAAAGCTTGTGAGAAATAGGGTACAATTAGCATGATCCTTGCATCTTCCTGGCATTCAGGATTCTGTGGTTCACAGCATCTCTGAGCTGGAGGTGGCATACTTTACACTCAATTTTTTCTGATACCTTTCTGACTGCAAGGTTAATTGTATCTTTGGCCTTATAGCTTTCAATGACAAAGATTTCTACAGTGCTATTAGGCACTTTGTGATAAAAATGTTTCCTTTGTTTGTTTTTGTTTTGTTTTTGGTTTTGTTTTTTTTTTTTGCTTTAATTCACAGCCTTATCATTTGAGGGCCTTGTCATGCTTGGAAACAGTGACTAATTATTCCCAATTCATCTTCCTCTTACTCATTTTACTGACTTAGAGCATTAACCCTTCTATTTTTTAAAAGGGACAAATTTGAGACTATTTAGTCTCACTGTTTTACCACTATTCCACTTCTGGGCTTACTGCTTCTTCCCTGTTATCTACTTCACCCTGTTTTACCAGAAACAGGTTGCCCCAGACACTTTCTGCCTTTGCTCCAAGATAAAACAGTGAATGCAATAAATCAGCTCATGAGATAACTCCTTTCTGGTGCCGCCTACTAAGAGCCATATGATGAGCTGACATTAGATAAGACCAGTTCAGAATTATGTCGTTCAGGAGAACAACTGGAGCAGTCTACATTTCATACCTTTTTGACTGACTTGAAGATAATCAATGCTTACACACATGGAAAGCTAGAATACAGGGTGAAAAAAAGAAAAGCCTTTCACAACATCTGAAATGTGCTTGTCAACAGTGAAAGCAGTGGCAGGAAGCTCTTATTTGCTTGCAAATTCAATTGCAAATTCCCCATGAACCCAGTTCAGTCACCCACTTCTGCTAATGCTCAGGACTAGTGCCACTCACTTGAGTAGATCTCCTTAGAGCAGATGCAGTAGAATTTGGCCTTCAATTAGATTTCATGAACACATAATTTGATTTGGACAAAGGGAATTACGGAAAACATGTTACAGGCAAAACAACAGTTTAAGCAGAGGCAGAATCTGCTTTTCTTATACATAGCAGTCTGACTGAAAACAATCTAAAAAGTAAAGCACTATGCCTTGCAAGGATGCTAATCTACTGCTCTTGTTAACAAAAGCATGAAAAAGATGTATAAGAGCTGAATCTCTCATGGACACTCTTTTTTCTACAGTTTACTGTGGCCAATTCCAGAGGTCTTGCAGGATTTCTACTGTCTAACAGGGCCACAAGCTAGGGCAGACTGATTTTATATGATGGACACAGTTTCACATCTTTTTGATTGACCTAAAGATAATCAATGATCACACAGCAGGAAAGCCATGGTATACCATGAGAAAAAAGAAAATCTTTCCACAGCATTTTTGAGTGATTTATGTGCGAGGTCCATCTGTACTTTGCACAGCACACAAATAAGCAACTGAGCAGAGAAGGCAAGTGAACTTAAAAAGCCATGAGTGATATGTTTTGAGGTTAAATAGGCAGTCTGCTTCTTGAATACATAGTAATGGAAACAAGAAAGTACCCTTCACCATGCTGCTTGGGAGCACGTTTAAGGATCAGCACTGTCCCTGCTGAACCTGCAGTTGTATATAATTGCATAATAGGAGGAACAGAGCTAAAGAAAGTAGTTGACAAGACCATGCAGATAATTAGAAGCAATCATTAAAATTTTTACTCCAAAACTCTGATTCTCATATTTCTCATAGGACGTGATTAATAGCTTAATTCACAGAGAAATCTCTTATTTGTCAAATTAATTTACATTTATAAAGTGTCCTTCATACAAGCACCCCAGAACCCTTTGCAAAATTAACATGAAAACTAGCAAAACCAAAGGCAATGGAAGGAGAGGCCACAGGTCAGACAAGAAAGCCAAGATTAAGCTGGACAGTACGCGTTATTTCAAATAATTTCATTTTTATCTGTCACTCATTGCATAAACAGGGCTTTGCCAAGACATGTGAAATCAAGATAATATTGCGAGTTGATCTGGGAAACACCAGATCTCAAAGAAACAATTAAAAGGCACTGGACATAGCTGGTCAGGAAGAATCATCAATCAGAGCAGATACAAGATAGTAATGTAAGAGAACAGGAAAACGGAACTTAATTGGAAAGACTGTAAACTAGCTTACAAGTCTGAGGCAAAGTGGCAGGTGAATCAGCAACAGGCAGCTTTTTAACAGAATTGAATGTAGTTCAGGAAACAGGAAATTCAGAAGGATACAGGTGAGTTACTGAGAGCAGAGCTGGGCTAAGCACACCAACAATTTGTAAGCATTTCTGCTATTAAGAGCGCCTAATTGAGTTTGCCATGATTTGGACCTTACACAGAATCCTGTGAGTTTATGAACAACTGGGAGGAAGTTAAGGAACAGTTTGCAGATTCCAGAAGTTTCAAAACTTCAAAACCCATAACTAAATTGTGTTTCAATTTTGCCATGAGTTTCCTCTTTGAAAAGGTACAATTTTCCATCAGGGATTCTAAAGCCATTAAGCTGGCTGTAGAGTTTCCTTATTCAGTGCTTTCGAAGACCTGCCACTAGTCAACATGTATGGAGAGTGTACTGATTGACTGAGTTACTGATCCCAGCACTTCCAAAGAGCCTGTAACCTGAGAAAATGTGAATACATGGGAACAAACCCAACAGATTGGAAATGAGTTCATAGCTGGCCCTAAAAGACAATAATTGCTACAGACATTTTTCATTATGAATAGTTGATCCAACAGTAGCATACATTCACATGGACAGCACAGTGGAAGTGGAGGAGAGAAAGCTAAAAAAGTTTAGAAACAATTCTGAAATCCAGGAGGACACTGAATGGAAGTGTTGCTACAGAAGCAAACCTTAGTATGCTCTGCAGAAATAATCCTATTATGAACATCTTCAGCAGGTTATTTTGTTCTGCTGCACAGAGAGCAGTGCTGGGGCTGAACTTGGCAAAACACAGCTGAAAAGTGAAGAAATTGTTTCCAATGTAATCTCCAGTTGGACATTCTCAAGGCAGATCAGTCCTAAAGAGCAGGAATTTCATTAATTTCTGAAATGAGCCTATGGGAATTATTTAATTGTTTTTCTATTTTGTTTTCTAATTTTGGATTGTCTTCAACACCGGATTAGAGCAGTTCTTGTCTGTTTGGGGAAAACTGGGAAAGTAAAGCTGTTGTGCTTCTTTAAGAGTGTTTTCAGCGTGTGTTACATAAAGACTGGTTGCTATGGTAATTATTATTGGTTAATTAGGTTTGAAGAAGCATTTTGATTTATTATTAGTTGTTTAACTAAAAATAGCATCTTGTCACAAGGTTGGGTTTTGTAACTAAAATGTCTCAGAAACCCTATTGCCCTCTCTCTCTTCTCCAACCCCCCTTGCTTAGGCTACTGTCTACAGTTGAGACCATGATTTTACAAATCGAAGTTCCTGGCAGCAAAACTAGTCAGTACCTGTATCTCTGTACTGCCTCTTGCCCACATTGATCCCTCAGCACAGATTCCTCTTTGTCACGCCAGATCAATTATTTGTGGGACCATACTGTGAACTATAACAGGGAACTTGGCCAACTTAACAAACAAACATTTGGCACTGGCAGTGATTTTCCCACCTAGAGCAGTTGTCTGATTGAGTTCACAGCACAGCCTCCACAGGGAGAGGAAGCACGTGAACATTCATAGTTGGCACTGCTTCCAACTCATTAAACTGAAATCATTGTTGCCTTATTGTTAAATCATCTCGTAAGGAATTTTTTTATTCCCCGGGTTCATTCCTTCTGACTTCTCCTCAGTCCAACTATTGAATGCAGTGAAAGAGGGGTTTTTGTTTGGTTTAGATTGTAGAAGCTTCTCCACCAACACTGATTGGAAACCAGCATGTGCCACAAAGGTGCCCAAACTGCTGCTATGACGTTCAAGAAAGCTCATCTGTCCCTGATATTATATATTGTCCAATGTACAAATACATCTGGAGTGATCTACATATGCATTTTACTGAAAGACAGCAACATACCACACACCTTAGAAGAGCTTTACCCCACTTACGTCTGATTTGCTAAAGATGAAAAAATCTGTTTATGTCACTGTTACCTCCTGATTTTTAGAACCAATTCAGCTATGCACAGCTCCCATGGAAACACTGTCTGATTCTTCAAGAGCTCAGATCTTATTTATGCCTCTAGCAAAGGTGAGATCTTTTAAGAAGCCTGGGCTTGCTACTTCAGAGCAGACATTAGAGGTGTTCAATGGGTACTTGAGGACACAGTCTGGGCTTTAATGCCCATGAAATCCTGCCAGACAGGTTAGTCCTATCAAAACACAGGGTGTACCCCAAAGAATTTCTCATACTCAGTGAGAGTAACTGGTCTTAGACATTGTTTTCTCCATCTTATTGCAGAATATCCTAACAAGCCTATGGCTCCTGCACTGCTAATGATTTATAAAACAAAGAACATTTTCCCTCTGAACAATGACACTCCTTCTAATCAATTGTTCTAGCTCAAGACATCATTCGGAAATATGTATCTTGAATATTCAGAACAAGAGTTTAATTTGATATTAGAAAAACATCTATTCCCTTCTTGCTTTTCTTCTCATTGAATCCATTAGAAATGTAGGAAATTAAATGTCTGATTAAGTTGTTCATAGGTGGTTTGAACTATACAATTTGGTAAGGCAACTATCAACTGTGGCAAGACATTTGCATCATGGTGTGGTAAAAAAAATCTTTCAGGAAAATCATATCATATCACATCAGGCAGATGAGGGTTGACAGAAACTGAATGGTGCAGAGCAGCGATCAAGCAAATACATAACCCTGCTAGTGCCATCAAGCAGCCCCAAATGGCAAATAATTTTCAGCACATCTCCTCAAACTGCCCTTGAGTTTGTCTAAAATTTAGGACTCAGTCATAATCTTCATAGAAGAAAACATATTCTTTGACTTTGATAACCTTTTGTGGATGTTTGTCTTTTTACAGATATTAAAGTGACTACATGTGCCTAGGACAATGTCAGCAATAGAGTCATAGCCCATCGATACAGGCGAATGGAGAGCGATGGGTCAAGGATCCTCAATTTTTAGTAACTTTTCCATGGCTACAGGGTAATCTCCTGAACTCCCTGACCCTCCTCTAGGAACTGATCCTGAACCACACAATGAAATCTGGTGATCATGTTTCTTGCGCTTTGAGCAACACAGCACTCTTTTGTCATTTGGCACACAGGATGCTATTACAGATACCTGAAGTGTTCCTACTTAGAATGAACAGTTTTATCCTTTGACGCAAATAACCCTCTTTATTCAGTGTTTTCTGTGTGCTAGTTAGGTATCTTCTCCCTCTACTTGGAGACGACTGTATGGCATGGTAATTACAAGGAGAAATATAAAGCCAAACTTTCCAGATGTCATTATTTTATTGTCCAAAAGCATCACCTCTTTTGGTGTGTTTAAGTAAATATGAAAGGCTCAAAGAGGGATCCTTCTTCTTTTCCAAATATACATAACCTTGAAACCATAATATATGTACTACAGAATTACTTTTAATTGACTGTGTTATCAAACCAGGAGTAGATCCTGCAACAACACACGAAAAAAAAAAAAAAAAAAAACCAGCAAAAAACCAAGACACAGCACAAATGCCTGCACCACAGAGAACACACTGGGAGCAGCCCATGGTAGTCAGGGTAGCTTAAGAAAGGAAGTGATTGATGGTAGTCTTCCTCTCACTGCTCAGAAGGGAGTACAAAGCAGCTGTGGAGTTTCCCTTTCTACATTTCCATATTTTGGACTCTTTAATCTCAATCTGACACTAAAATTTCCCCTACACTTTCTCTGTGCAGAATTTGATCTCCCTTACATTCAACAGAAGCCCCATTCCATTTAAAGCCACTAGAGAATAACTCCTAATAAATGTTACAGCATCTAAAGGAAGACTTATAACAAATTACTCTGAAATGAGGAAGCACACTCACAGCATCCTAGATATTAAGAATTACAGAAACAATTCCTGTTGAGTTGTTTTTTAAAGCAACCCTTACCAAATGCTATTTTTTCCCCTTTGCATTACATACATGGGTATCTGAATTCTAAAGAACTGTCTCCTAATTCAGATAAGCCATTATATGGGGACCAGGCATTACACATAGAATCACAGAATAGTTAGGGCTAGAAAGGACCTTAAGATCATCTATTTCCAACCCCCCTGCCACGGGCAGGGATGCCTCACATTAGACCATGTTCCCCAAGGCTCTGCTCAACCCAGTCTTGAGCACTGCCAGGGATGGAGCATTTACCACTTCTTTGGGCAACCTGTTACAGTGCCTCATCACCCTAACAGTGAAGAGTTTCTTCCTTATATCTAGCCTGAACTTCCCCTAATTAAGTTTTAACCCACTACCCCTTGTCCTATCATAGATAACTTTCCAGTGACAAAAAATTCCAGCTGACACCTGGTCTGGAAGCATCTGAGAGCATGACTGAGTTTTAGGGTAGCAGCACCCTAAATCTTGAACCTCTAAAGTGAGAGCAACTTCTGATAATTTTCCTCAAAGTATCTCAGTATTTCTACCTAAGTCAGTGCAGGACAGCCAAAGAAGAAGAACTACGAGTACCTCCCTTAGCAAATTACACAACTTATTAGGAGTAATGGTAGGGGGGGTAAATCATTCATCAAAGCTGCTCTGCAGCATTGGAAAGAGTTTAACTGCATTTTAAGGAAAACAATTAAGAAGTCTGCACCTCTGCTAAGTGAGCTTGGGGTGGTGCTCTGCACAGCTGTTTTTATTGCTCTAGATAATGGCTTTTATCCAAAGTAGAATGTCAAAGCTGAGTGAGCAATAATTATGTTTGCATGGCCGACAGCAGTTCATCTTTTCTGACACACTTCACTGCTGGTTTCATCTGATCAACTGTACGCATGTCCCAGCAATTACCTGCAGTATGTACTCCATGTCTCTTTCCAATAGAACTGGCAATTGTTATGATTTGTGTACAGGTGACCCTTCTGCAGTGCATTCTACAGTGTTGTAACAACAGACTGCACAAGAGAAACAGAGAAGCTTTTTGTTTTTAATCTTATCCAAGTGTGTGTTCCTCTGAATTTGCAAGCTGTGGCTGCAGGTGGAAGAAAGAAACAAGAGTTTGCAAATCATTTTCCCCCTTTTATAGTCCAGTGGAAAAGAAAAGCAATAGCAAAACATAATGGTCTTAAATTTCTCTCAGACTCTTTATCAAGAAATAAAGATAGCCATATGAAAGCCATTACATTTGGGGTGAGAGTAAGACTAATACCTGTCAAAAAGTAAATTGGTTTAATAGGAATAGTACTGAAAATACTGGTAATGAAAAATACATGAGGAATATCACAGTGTTTAGTGTCCTTTTCCAAATGGCCCTTGTCCTTCTAAGCCTGATTCTACTCTGAAAGGAAACTGCTGATCAGCTGTTGTGTTAATCAGCGATACCTGCTGTCAAACAAACCTCTCCCACAGCTGTCCTTTTTTTAAAGCATTCATCCCCAAATCCAAACTAGTGCTGGAAACAAAGGCTCTTTACACTTTATTATTGGCATTTTAGAATAAAGGCTGAAGGCAAGGCTAAACCTTTCCCACAGTTGCATCAGTAAGATGCTGTTGTTTTGCCCCCATGTCTAGAGATAGAGTCTACCATTGAATCTACAACTGATTGAAGTGTGAGATGACAAGAATGGACTTGTAGTTCCCAAATCAGGCTGTACATTTGCTAGCCCAGAAATAAACAAGGAAAATATCTCCTTTTCCAAATTTCCCATTTTGGCTGCTCTGCTTCTATTTTAAACTGATTTTGGAAAAGTGACCTGAAAACCCCAATGAAAGCAATTTGATATTCCTTGTGTTTATTTTTTGCTCAGTTTCTCTTCTACTGCTGACTGTGATGATCCCCTGAAAACCAAACTCCCAGCAATTCCTTTTTTAGAGTACTTTCCTAGAAAACATTAAAACCAAAAAATCAACAAAACCCCCAAGCACTTACTTCCTCAGCCTTCCCTGATGCTAACATTGGGTTGTAAACATGGCAGATTGTAGCACCTGAGGTCTCCCTTTACTTTGGAGAAATTCTGGGTATTGTAAAGGTAGTGGACTGCAATCTGACTTCAGTGTACAGAGAATTTAAGGCATCCTTAACCACACAGAAAACCGATGCTGATATGACTCTGCAGGACTGCAGGAAATGGAAAGCCTTTGAACCAACAAAGAAAACGTTAGGGAAGTTGGAGACAGGTAACAGGGACCAGGAGACTTTGCTCTAAAGAGCTAAGCCGAACATTGCTTAGGTACAGTGGAACACATGAATCACTCATGTTCAATGGGAATTTTATTGCTAACTATCTAATGTGAATCAATTTCCTCTTTAAAGACTTTGAGAAAACTCTTAATCTCAAAATTTTTAACTCTTGACTAGGAACTATCCTGGAAAGAAAATAGAGAAAGGGCATGGAAGCAAATGGAAATGTACCAGACAAAAGCTGCGAGGTTACAGCATTCCAGACCAGCTGGATTAAAAGTTTATCTCAGAGAGTTAGGCAAGGATAAACATTTTCCTTTGTGAAACCTGTGGGTGTTGTTTTGCTATTAGTCACAGTGAATGCTTCAGTGTGGTGAGTTAGACGAAGTCAGACTGACATCAAAAGTACAGAGAGTGCTGTGGGAAAAAGTTGATTCAGCCTTTTGGCTGGCAAAATATGTCACAGACAAATAATGAAGGATTAGGTTTCCTCTGTCTCTTTGTAAGCAGAGGAGACATACACTACAGGATTCATTCTGCATTGACAGTGGTGTGACCTAGGACTAATTCTTTTGAAGGCAGTGACTTATTCTGGTATAAAACAAGGAAGTGATTAACATCAAACACTGATATTTGCTGTGGGTTAAGTTCTCCTTGCCTGACAATATAAGCCATGCTTTTGTTTTCACTGCTTGTGTAAGCATGAGAAACAGAAACTGGACTGTTTGTGGAATATTAAATAAATGATGCAAGACAAACCAACCACTGTCTCTGACGCTGAATGATGAATCCTGCTGATAGCAGGGAGAGCTGCTGGTGACTATTAAATCTTGATGGAATAAACAAGAGAAGGTCTTCAAACGGTTTACATCAGGAAAGCTGTGTGCAAGTTCATACAGGATTTGATCCAATGCACAGCCACAAATGATGTCCACGTTTTGCAGTTCAGGTTGTTTAAAGGCACCTACTTGGTGACACAAAAGCCATCCCAGAATTTAGGTCAAGAATTAGCCATCAAAGTGGATTTCTTATTGGAATTTCAGGCAAGAAGATAACATAATTTCTGACCCTTACAAAAGAAAACCAAAGACAATCAATTTTATAAACCAATCTTCCCAATTACCTGATGTTTTCTAGAAGCCTTACAGTCCTAATAGTTAAATCTATGAAAGGAGTCAATGAGAAAGGACACACATAATGACAGGGTGACACACATTGTAGTGTTTAATGACTGATCCAGAACCTGTTCTGTTTGACGTAGATAGGCCTTCTGGCTCTGACAGCTTTTTAAGCAGTTTCCTACAACAATCTTGGTTTGTTAGCTATAAGAACACAAGTGAAATGAAGCATTTCAGCTATCCTAGGGAATCATTTATGTGTCCTTCTTGATAACAATGTGATTTTTTTTTTCCCCTAAAAGGATGAAATCAGTTCTTAATGCATATGTTTTGCCATCCAGAGAGTCAACACTGGCCAGATACACCCCTTCCAAGGTACATACAAATGTTTCAAATTTCAAAATATAAGAATTTCTGTTCTTAAAGGAAAGTAAAGCCCCAAACAGGCCCCGCTGTTCAAGCATTTTTCTTTCTGCTTCTATAGTGCAGTGCTGAAAGCAATTAAAACCATGTCTATAGACAGCACTACAAACACACCAGTTGTCAATATTAAGCTGACATCTGATGGCCGACACCATACAGTACGTGTATGTGCAACCTATACTGAATTCCGGGTAAAACCAAGAACAAGCACAATGACTTCTTCATGTTGCCATCCTCATGAACGTTCACATCCATGTGTTAAGTTCAGCTTGATTAATCATTATGCAAGCATGAATCTAGCATGCATGAAATAAACACATAATGTAGTTGCATTGTAAACAACTTTTGTCATTCATTTGGCCTTCTTTCTTGCCTTCTCACATGTTCCTTCACATTATTTACACAAAGAGTCTATAAAAAAATAGAAAAATTCTAAGTCATGGCAATTATTTCTTTCTTTAAGGGGAAAATTATTAATATAAAAAGTAGAACCAGTCAGACTAAATACCTCACAAGATTATATTAAAAAGCATTTGGGAACAATATCTGGAGATGGGCAAGCCAAATCTGGAGAACTAGAAAAGTGTTATGAGGGGCTATTTTAAAGTATTTCATTAATGAAAACCAACGAGTATGCATGTCTGGGTCTGTGCGTTCTAAAATCTCTAGTTCTTGTCAGATTATATAAAAGCCCCTCAACCTCACATTTTTTTATCTTTCTCAAGTTAGTAGTGAAGAGGTGTAACTTCTGCATTGCTGGGCAGCTCAGCCCTATAGGTGTGCAAATGCCTTTCTTAGACTGAGCAATTCTGGCTCCACTCAGCAGTGAAAATGTGGCTACCTAGAGACATTAAAGATTCAGAATACACCAATAGAATATGAGCAGCATATGGTGGCTTTCTGCTTCCAGTTTCCACTGAATTTAACTGGAAACTGAAATGTAAGAGTCATGGCTACCCAGAGTTGCAAAATGCTTTGTTTGGGAGATGAGGGCGTCTGCTGACATCAGTATTCAATGAAAAGTCTTTGCTGGATCACAAGGGCAGGTAGTGCTGATCTGTAGGACTTGTAGTTGTGAGAGGAGGCCAGTCCAGTCCAGAACTTGCAGGAACAGCAGCAGCACCACTAGGTTTGAATGGGATCATCCAAGAACTCCTGGAAAAAATGCATCCTAATCTCTAAAATGTCGATGTGTGCATTTTCAAACTGATTATAACAATTAAAAGACCCAGGACGACCTACCTCTACCTATCACCTTACTTTCACTTAGAAGAACAAGAGCACTTGTATTTCATATGTGTGATTTATACCATCCTTTACTCTGAACAGAAAACCCAGCATGAATCTTCAAAGTATTCGTCTTTCAAAGAGATTCCTGTATCTGACAGGAGTAGAAATGGTTGTCTAAAAATACTTCACTAAAGGTGTCCGAACAGTTGCTCTGAATCGCTGATACCAATTTTATAGTCTGGAAATAAATGCATTTTGCTGAAAGACCGAATTGCCCTTCACAACATGAAAAAACATGATTAAAATATCCTGAAAAGGTTAGAGTTTATTGCTCTTGAAGACAACATTAGCCACCATGTTCCCTGAATTTCAGCTGTGTGCTGCTAAGGCCTTTTTCTTTATTGGAGAAGGAATGCTTTTTTGTGAATAAAAGCCCAAATCCCTGCTTTCCAGCAGACTGGGATGCTCAGCCCTAGGAAAGCTGCTATGTTACTCCAGTAACGGAAAGCAGTCTCAAGTCGAATGGACCTGTTGTGGATGTTACACATGGGGAAACTTTACAATGAGGTTTCCCAGAGTGTAGGGTGCATAGAGATGCAAAGGAAAAGCCAGGACTCTTCTACCTGTTCCAACTATGCAGCAAGCATTAACTAAACTCTGTACTTACTTATGGCACTATATGCCTGTATTGTTTTCACTATTTTTCATTGTTTTCATGTGTACCATGTTATCTAAGGATAGCTCTAAATTCAGCTGTACTACTAAAGATTTCAGAGACAGTATTCATATCTTCTAACATACACAGACACTTACATTCTTTGCTTAGAGCAGAAACAACTAGGAAAATTCTTATCCTTTGTGATTAAGTGGCCTATGCACTACAAATGTATATAATGAACAGAATCTACTGATGATCCTCTGAATATATTGATATAGATTTAAATATATATATACAAATAAATCAGATCATCTTAATGGCATAAGAGGAGGAAAACTGAAGGTCAAATAAAATGAGCTGATGATGACCTGAAAAAGATTTTTGGGAGTAAAAATGACCCTTCCTTATTCAGCAGATTTACTCCTTGCTGTTTCTTACCCTCAGAAGGCCTTTACTGACAATACAGTCCTTTCACCAGTTGTTAGCATCTTGGAAGAAACAATTAGATTCTGCCATTTTTTTGTACCATCAGCAGTATTGTTTAATAGTTCATCCAACACATCCTTAGTGAACCACAGACATAAATTCTTGATGCTGCAGTATTTCAAGCTACATAAATAAAGCTAGTTCAGACTAACCCATCAACCTCAGTGTCACAATCATTAGTAATGCAAAATGGTTTACTCCTTTGGAAAATGGGGTGAGAATATTTTGCAGCATAGCCAGAATTAGGAGCTAGTATCATTTAATTATAGAAAGTAGGGCATAAGAGGACCTTGGCAGGTTATTTAGCCCATGGCTCAGATCCTGGATATTATTTTAATCACACCTAAAAAAAATACCTCTCTAAACTGCTTAATCACACCTCAGGGTAAAGCCTCCCAAGAAAAATGAGGTTAATTAAATTATCGTTATTAGGTTATTATTATAAGGTTTCTCCTACTATTAAATGTAAACATTCCTTACAATCATTTAAGACCATAATCTCTCGATAGCTATAGATGAAACAAAGAACAATGGATTTCTTCCTCTCTGTAGCAATCACCATACATATTCGAATGCTGTCACAGTCTCCCTTCATCTTCCTTTTCCCTAGAGCAATCCTCTGTCCTAGAGACACAAGAAAATAAGCAGGATCCACTCCAGCCGAAAACATTACATTTAAAGTTATCATTAATAACAAGATTTCCCCCTCCTCCCCCCCAGCCCTCGTGAATGTTCTCTTCCTCAGGCAGAACAGCCACAGCTCTCTCAGCCTTTCTTTATCTCTCAGATGGTCCTTCATGGTGCTTCTCTGAACTTACTTATCCGCATCTCTCCTGTACTGGGTAGCCCAGCACTGGCCACAGCACTGCAGAAGTGTTTCACTAGGAATGATTATCTTCCTCAGCTTGCAGAGGATGTTCTGCCCAGGAGGCTATTGGCTTTGCATTGCTGATCCATGGTCAATTTGGTGCCTACCAGGGCCCCCAGGGCCTTCTCTACAGAGCTGCTTTCCAGCTGGTCAGCTACCAGCCTGTATCAATGTGCAGGGTTACTCCCCCATGAGTGAAGAACTTTGCATTTCCCTTCTGTTGAACTGCATGACATTCCTGTGAGACTATTTCTCCAGCCCTCTGAGGTCCCTCTGAATAGCAGCACAATGATCCAGATCAGCCAGTGTATCAGCCTCTCCTCCCAGTTTTGCATTGTATGCACCATGTAAACCACTTATTGAGTTTGGTGGGAGTTAGTGGGACTTACGAAGTCCCACAAGACACTCTTCATAGAATCACAGAATAGTTAGGGTTGGAAAGGACCTTAAGATCATCCAATTCCAACCCCCCTGCCATGGGCAGGGACACCTCACACT
>JANRGW010019760.1:0-16070 GCA_024733675.1 Psilopsiagon aymara | reverse complement strand
GTGAGGTGTCTCTGCCCATGGCAGGGGGTTTGGAACTGGATGATCTTAAGGTCCTTTCCAACCCTAACTAGTCTATGATTCTATGATCTGACACCACCTGAGTTTCACAATTAGTTTTTATTGCAGCTTGTCTTTAACAGCAGCAGGAATTTGAGACACCCTATGGGGGGCTTATTTCTCTACCTAGGATCCAATAACACTCACTTTCTACTTCAAGTGCTCTAGTGACAATGTGTCCATGACCCCTCTGTGCAGCGTTCAGAGTTTTGCTGGACACAACGGTGAACCCTATGCTGCTATCACCGACCCCAGTGGGGGATTTCTGAACAAGTGCAGCAACATCTCACAACCCTACTCATACAAATGCATGCACGGGAGTGAGATTGGTGCAATTTGCTCCTAATTTGCAGTGTTATGGCCCTGTAATGAGCACTGGGAAGTGTCGTTAAAAGGAGACTGCTTTCCAATTGCTTCTTAAAAAAGCCTTTAACATTGGACTCTCTCTGGCATGACTCAGGGCTGCATTCCTAAATCCAGTTTCTCCCATGAAGTTTACTCTGGCTGTTTTGTTGGGTTGCATCCACACGCTATTTTTATTTTTTCGATCATCAAGCCTGTTTACCGCATAGAGAAACAATATGGGAACAGAAATAAAGCTGGGACAAACCCAAAGGAATGAGACCAGTAATGGTATTGCCAGCATCTCTGGCCTGAAGAGCAGGAGGCCCTGCAGCTGTGCAATACCTCAGTGAGATGCAATTCGCTTCTCTCTTCTGCTTATGCATTTCAGACCTCAGTTGGGTTTGATTTACCCATCATCTGCAAACTTAATGCCAAAGAGTTAAAATGCCTGCATGTCCCTAAGCTGCCAGCTTCATATCTGCTATGCATTACAAGAGAGAATATTTTCTAGAATACAAAGGCTGAGGGACTGTCACTACAGTATCACTTTTGGCTTCCTTAAATACAGTAATCAAAGTATTTTGAACAGTAGCCTACAGCTACTGAATACTTTTCTGTTTCAAAATAGACACAAGCCTCCTCCCACCTTCTTCCACGAGCTTTTTGGTCACTCTGAGGTTTTGGTGGTTCAATCCTGTTTCCTTCGCAATGTTCAGTGAGAACAGCTCATCTGGTTCCTGAGTTTTTGATCCAAGTGCTACCAGCTTATTCTGTGAAGCATGGAATCAAAAGGACACAAAACATTAGCAGAGAAGGTTTGAAAAAGGAAATATTTTCTATATTTGCATTTACATTTTTAATATAGTCATGTCGCCTAGAGGCCAGATTTGGGGAATGGAAACCAGGAGCCTGGTTTCTATTTTCAGCACAGCCACTGATTGCTCTGTGTTGCTGGCAGATCTTTTAATCTCTTTTCCTCTGATTTTCCCTTCTGTAATAAAGGGATGATCAGACCTCCCCAGCTTTGCCTGGTGCGGCAGCATCCTCTGATGAAACATGGCAAGGACAAACAATTTATAATCATTCTATACAGAAAAGCCAAGAGGTCACAGGTATTTAAGAACAGTTCAGCTATTCAGTGCACCTTTACACATGTACCTTGCCTTGATGTTAACGAAAGTTGCACATTGATACAGTATGGAAAAGTAGGCCCTTCAGGGCATAAAAAAAACCATACCCAGAGCACCACTAAATAAATACAATGTAAAGATCAAATCACTCCAAATACTGAACAAATTGAAAGGCAGAAAGATACTAAAGAGGAAAACCAAAGCCATCCAGCTCTCCTCCAAGCTGGCATCTAATTCCCCTCAGCATAAAAACATGGATGAAAAGGAGGGTCAAGTAGCAAGAGGGGACACTAGAAGTGGTCCTATAAATGGCTGAGCATTTCTAGTCCTCCATTTCCCTTCCCCTCTGGCATCTTCCTGAGGAGATGTCAAGGAGGTGAGTAAAGGGCTGAGCTCTCCAATTTCAACACAGCAAACCATATGCTCAATCTCACATGGAATCATCCCTGTAAAATATCAAATCACCCCATGCCTGCATCCTCCCAGTCTGACACCTTGCTACTTGTCCTCTTCTCCCACAAAACTACCCCGGGGCCCCTTCCATCCAGCCCTCCTGTACCGCCAGGTACCGAACACGCTTCCTGGGCTGCTCCACAAAGCCACAGCCTTTTGGATCCCTGCAAGCTGGTCACAGCCGGGCTACAGTTACCTGGGATCTGACAGATCTTCTCAGCACCTCCCAGCTTAATGCCAACTGCTGCACCTCTGGCTTCTCCTCATGTCCACTGTCCCAATCACTTGTATGAACACTCTGTTGTATCTCCGACACTACTGTCAGGAGCAGGTGATGAGCCCGGCTGTTCCTACCATCTAAGCCACCTTTGCTCATTTTATTTACATGATCAGCTGCACTGGCAGATTTGCAGAGGATTTGGGGGATCTTGGTGATGAGCAGTTCTGCAGCAGAGATCTCTCCACTGGACCACTGCAGCCACGGGAGGGTGTCTGTCTTGAAAATCTTGAGCATCCTCCTGTCTATTGCTTACATCCTGTTATTAAAATAATTTCAAAAATCACTGTGGCATGATGCTGTGCAACAGTCAAGCTGCTTGTTCTTTGCACAGCCTCTTGGATCATGTAGAAATAATGTGCCAATGTTTTGGGGGCAGAAACTAGAATTTATTTTAAGAGGTGCTTTAGGATCAGACAGTCACTTCTAGCTCATCACATTTACTATTCAGGATTATTGGACCACAAGTGACCTTTCAGATTCTTAAGACTTGGATTACGAAGGGCTTTATACACTAAGCCTAATGACTTGAATTATAGCCTTAGCATCCTGACAATCAGAACAGGACTATGAGCATTTTACTTTCTTCTATCCACAGCACAGCTTCGGCTAGATTTTGAATCCACTTCAAAGGTATGTCAACTGGTGCCCATCATAGTGATCTAGTTGAGTTGCAAGAAAGATGAGATGACCTAAGCAAAGGTCATGTCTCAGAGAAATGGTAGGACTTTCTAGATAAACCTGATGAGACATCAGTCTGCCTTCCTCCAAGATAATTATTTTATCATTTCTAGATATTAAAATGTCACTCTGAAAGGCTACAGCATATTTTTATCCATGGGGTTGCAGTAGCAGGACACAGTATTTTGTCATTTTCAAATCTCTGCAGTAAGTTTTGTGGGACTGATATTATCTTCCTGTAATTGGCTGAACTAGAAATACTTTGCAAGAAAAGGAATACCTCAAAAAAAAGAATGCAAGTGTCAGCAAGTTCAACGGCGCCTGATACCAAGGCATGCATGCTGTAGCTGTCATTCTCAATCATCATTCACACAGTTCAACATTACAGTCAATTTGTTTTCCTCTCTAAGGTTATGTTCTCCATTACCTGCATTCAGTTGCCTTTTGCCAGCATCGATGCGGGAGTGAACCAAGCATCCTCCGAATTGTTCCTGCAGTCAGTTCAAAACACCAGTGGCTTGCAAGCCGTATAGTAGGTCAAAAGCTTAATTTGACCATTAAAGTAATTTTATGAGGTATACAAGACCCACAGCCACAGCAGTGATGCAAATAGAGGTTGATTAATACATTTTGCTGGCTGAAATGCTGTTCTGTTTTCAAGGAAGGGGAACACCAGCACAAGCAGAGCAGAAAAGCATGCAAGACGTGCTGTTTGCAGGACAGCATTTCTCACATTCCCTTCGTTCTTCTTTTGGAGTAGCAACCACCTGTAACAGTTGGGTAGGGAACATAAACTAAGACTCACCTGTCATGCTTTCATCTTCTGCTGGAATCCCCCTCAAAACACAGCCCAAACGAAAATGAACAGAGACACTCTATCTGCTCTGCGTTAACGTGGTAATTCAACAAGAGTCAGTATTTTCTCATTAAACAACATCAAAGATACTCTTGATCTCTCTGCAGTCACTTTTCCCCCTCCCTTTGTCCAGAGACAGCTGAAATAATAAAAACCAATAATTTAGAAAACAAAGGGGGAATCCCTGGATTTTTTAGAGAGCCAATAGTATTTTTGAGGATTGGACCAATCTCTGGAAACAACTGTCAAGTTGACTGCAGTTTTCCTTTCACAAACTGTGCTCTGCAGTTGGCAGTCTTGGATCTTCAAAAGAAAAGTGACACTGTGAAGTGCAGAGAGCTAGTTCATGCCATACGGCTGCACAGGTGATAATATTTGAATGAGTTTTGTTTAAATATCACAGACTCAGATATCTATATGTGGCCTATTTTAAAATACAAGTTAACTTCTTCATTTCCTAACTTTGATGAGCTATTTTCCTCCTCATCTTCTTTGCTAATTCAGTCAGATGAACTTTTCCATACACCAGTTAAAGCGAGTTATAATCTGCTCAGGAGCTTGTACAGGAAGGAAAGAAGGATGTTGGTACAATATTCATAATGCAACCATCTACTCAGTGCAGATTTTCCATCTCTGAGATTAAACAGCATATTAAAAGCTTTTAAAATGAAAATTATCTAAAGGGTTTTCTTTTTGATAATAAAAACATCTGTCACTGACTGTATTAATTTTGAGGTGTGTGCCTCCTACAAGGATATGAGCAGCATCTCACTGTACCTTCACTGAATTTACCCTTCAAACTGCTGTAGCCAGGTGTTTCCTTCATGGGACTGGAACTGAGATGAGATGAAAACAGGTCACATTTCTGGGTGAGTATCAAGTTCATCCACAATGACTTCAACAGCTTCTCCAACACCTATTTGACTGCAACAAGCAGCAGAACATGGGCAATGAATTGCAGACATTGACAGGCTGCTGTGAATACACAGATACTCTGTATTTATGTTTTAATAATACAATCATCACAAACAGTGATGGACTGGAAGGCCTTCTTTGGGCTGAGATGTCACCAGTGAAGTGAACTGGTTTGATGCTACTGCTGAGCATGCTTAGATGCTGGAATTTCACCCAGATTCCACCAGCTTAATGCCAACAGTTTATACACAGAGCCCTGCTTACAGTCAACCCTGGTATTTTCAGCTCTTTTGTCCCTAAGCACTAACACCACAAGTAAGAGTTCAGAGCCTCCCAATATTTATTCTGAACAGCGCATCTCAGTGCCCCATTAAACAAGGACGAAAGATTTCCTTATGTAACAGGGATAGTATTTGTTATTTTTAACCTTATGGCAGCCAGGATTTGTGCCAGGTGGCATTTTGCCTTAACCAGGCAACTTCATGAGGTTACATTCCCCACTGTCATCCCTGCCCTCTGGTATGTTTGATGCCCAAACATGGTTTCTTGGCTGTCTGTCGCAGTGTCTATCTGTTAGCCTGTATTTGTGACAGCTCACGGACATACCAGTCTTATTTAACAAGGTAAATCAGGGTGCTGGACAGTTATTTTCAGGATACTGCAAGAACTTCTGCTTCTAATAAAGGGTACTCTCTTTGCAAAATCCGTAATACCTATTTACACGTATCTATGATACCAGAGAAACACTATCACTGCAGCTTAAGTTTTCAATAGCTTTAAAATAGGTTTGTTTAGTCAAATTAAGCCCATAGAAAGTGGACAAATGAAATGGTTGCACCTCTTAAAAACTCAAGACTGAAAACTGGCGGCAAGGCCACAGAAGGCAAAAGCTGTGAGCTGAGCATCCTGAACAGCTGAGATCCTGAGGCCTCACATCTCAAAGCGCTCCACAAACACTGCTGCTCGCTTGCAAATTCTATAGGCAGCATCACTGTACTGGATTCTGGCAATTTCATGGAGCTTAACAAAGCCTGGTTGATACAAAGGATGCTGCCAAAGCCTGTTGTACCTCTAGACCAGTACATGGAAACTGTGTCAACATCCTCCTTTGGGTCCAAAGGAATTCAACAGCAAAGGGTGATTTTCACAGTGCTGTAGCTCGACCGAGCTATTTATAAGCAAATGAGAGCGACAGATCCTGTGTCCCATGGCTTGCAATTCTATAAAATGCACATGGGGCCATGAGGAGAATAGACGCAAGTTGTCACTGTGAGAGTCTAAATGACATTTCAATTAGAAGCAAACCTTCCAAAAAATCTGAATAACTAAAGCTAATAGGAAATATAATTCCACCTTCCTATGAATAAAAGAGTTACTTGGAATCTTCAACTAAGTGCTCATATAATTTAGGGGCTCTTGCTTGTTTGCTTCTAACACAATCTCCCTTCATTCAGTCTCCAGGCTGGAGGCACAGAGAGGTAGAAGTTGAATTCTTCTGGCCATTTATATACATGTGGCATTTCTTGGCCTTTTAAGTATTTGATTTTGAAACCTATTTAACTTTTGGACGTAGGTGTTTTCGTGGGTTTTGTTGGGGAATGCCAAAAATTTTATGCATGTAGGGGAAAAAAAACCCAGTAAGAGCAACTATGTGACTGTTGTTCTGTTTCTAACTGAAGAGCCCTCCCTCTGTGCCTATAGCACCAATCAAACTTTCTTAGTAGCACAAGCTTCTTATTCAGCTTTGTTTTGACAAAGAAAGATAAACCAGTTTTGCTTTGCCCTTCCCCCACCATTTACTCAGTGGTATTCCCTGCTCCTTGGAGGGGAAAACAAACGTATTTTGAATAAAATCATTATTTTTGACCATATTAAGTTGTTGACTATGTATGTTCTTATGAAGAATTTAAAATAGAATGTAATTATAAATCACTGCTAAAATGAGCTTGTCCTGCAAAGGCAAGGACATTTAATTGTGTCCCTGTATGACTGGAATCACTGTAAACAACTAATATTCCTATTTGCAGGGACAGAAATAACTAGCTCATTCAGCTGTACAGAAAGGGAGACATAAAAGGAAACCAAAGGCTAAACCAGAATAAGCCACTGGAAAGTTTTATGTCAACAAAACGGGATTTAAATTAATTAACATCAATGCAGTATTTTGACTGCAAATGAACCAGAACATTAAAACAGGTTTTAAAAGGCACATTTGTGATGAAACATCTACAACTAGCTCCTATACCAAATGAACAGGAAAGTTCCTGCTTGTTTCTCCCGTACAGGATCAAACCCACATAGCAAAGTTGTTCCTCTAGCTTTGTAGACCTAAATTTTGAAATTAAGAACTGCAGCAGAACTGCAAGAAAAACACTGAATAGACGACTTATCAGTCACACACAATGGAAAATGACATTATTAGAGGTTGCATCATACCATACAGGCGTGAAGGAGTAAAACTGAAATTACACAATTTCCATTCTTATGTTTTCCAATTTTCTGAATGCTTGACTTTGCAACTTAAATCTCTCTCATGATTGTTTTTTTCTGACACTGAATTGCAGATATGTGAGTAGATTTTAAGATTCATTACTTTGCCTTACTCAGTGGCAAAAGTGAGGAAAACCCAAACAAACAAACCCTAAGCTCAAACTGAAGTGCATTTCTAAGCTGTTGAAAATTATGGCGGATGAGTCAGGAGTCACCTTGCTTTAAAACCAACAGAAGCACACCAGAGCTATTCTCCAGTCAGAGTAAATAAGGCAATAAACTACACATTCAACAGCTACAACACATCCTTTCCAAATAAGAACAGAGAATTCATTTACCCAGTGATTTTACAACCGTGATACAAATTAAAACTGGGGGCAGACAGCGGAGAACCAAGAAGATGCCCAATCCATAGCAAGGATCAGCCAAATCAAAGGGAATTTTCTACACTGTCAATTTTTGAGTAATTAGCACTTCCATCAGAGGCACAGTTCCAGCTTTAAGCAATTCTAAGTAATTAATGTTCTTTTATTTTGCCTAGAAGTCCTGACTTCAGCATTCTCTTAGGATATGAATTCTTCTAGCCAGAGCTACACAATGGAGATTAACTCAACTAGAAGACAATTAGAGTGGGCAGATAAAGATGCAATTTGTCAGTCTGTACACACTATTACTTCTAGACTCAGATGCAAAACAGAGGCAGAGACATGATTTTGTCCTATCTTTATCCATACGATTGCCTAAGCTACAAGTGATGTTGACATCGGAGAATTCTACATGACCAAATGATAAAGTGAACAAAGTGCCAGATTACATCTTCTCATGCAGCTTTGATCAGCTATAGGAATTCAATAACTGATTATAAACTTAATAACTTGAAATACATGACGGAGGAAATCTTGCTATACTTACTCATCATGAAATGCAAATTCCTACATTAAAATGCCCAGCTGAGCAGGAAGCAGAAGCTGGCCTGGTGGTGAGCATATGGAAAAACCAGAATTTGATCGCCAGAGATGTTATTGCATTTGCATGCTGTGTTGGGTAAGCTGTCTGGGTGCTCACAATCTTGTCTTTAAAATGGGCCTAAAAATACATATCTCAAAAATGGGTTTTTTTGTGTTTCATGGGTGTTTTGATGATGACTTGTTTGCCAATCAGTCAAGATTCTTTAAGAAATGGGGCAAAGTAAAAAAACAAAATGCAATTAAGTGTTATTTCTTATTTGCACTACAACATCAAGTGTAAGACAACACTTAAAATACTTCATATTGAGCTATGAAACCCAAGACATGCACAGTAACAACGCAAAGCAGAAGTTTTACAAGCCTTTCACCCAATTTCCAGACACCGACCATTGAACTGCACCATACACCAACAGACATGTGGCAAAGAACATCTTACTTTGCTTTCTCTACTGAAAACAAACATAGCAACCATTACCTTAGTTTTTAACTTCTGAATATTCCATAGCTGCAAGAAGCAGAGGCCAAAGACCATGTCCTTTACCCAGGAATCTGCAGCATCGAAGGAAAAGTTGGAACTGCAGCTGAAGAAGAGGAGAGCAAAGCAGGACCACACTCACAGAGGTCTGTCACTGCACTGGTGAGAGGCTCTAACTGTTCTTTTCCAAATGTTACTGTTCACATGGACTCCAGATTGGCAGGCTTTATACGTTTTTAATATTGACTGCTATAAAAAGAAATATGATGTTCTTAATCTACAAAGCCTCTCTTCCAGCAGATTTGTCAATGCTTGCACACAATCAAAAACCAAGGTCCAAGAAAGGTGAATCTTGCCAAACCTGCCAAAATCATAAAAGGTTCACATCTTCTTGCCTGGAGCATACCTTTACAATCTTTTTTACAAGTCTCCTTCAAAATACAGTTGTAATGTTCTTGTGCTTTTCAGCTACAAGGTATATTAAGTGCACTATGAGGACCCACATTTTTGTGTGACTTGAGAAACCAAAAGTGTCAATTTTCAAATCTAAGGAGAACACAAATTCTTCTCTGACATCATTTAAGCTGAAAAAAAGAAACTTTGAAAACAGTCCATGAGAAATTTCTATGTTTCATGATGGAAAGTAAATGCATCAGCTTGTGTTTCAAGTGACAGTAGTTTTTCCCAGCTGTGTATTCTCAGACATAAAATACAAGTCCAATGATCATTTACAAGTTTGCTAAGTTCAGTATCACTTCTCTTTATTACAGGTCCTTTTCACCAACTTTTAAACTGCAAAGTCAGTTTTATACAGCTCTGGGCCTCTAAAAGCTCTAGGCCTTTGCTGCATCCTCGGCAGTCCCCAGCCAACCATTGCCCCATGGTAACTGAACAGTACCTGAGCTGCTAATGAGGGATCAGCAGCTCAGCGGAGAGGCTGGTCACTGCTGTTGAGTTCTGCACACTCCACGGTGGTATTGTGTTAGAGCAGGGCATGCTGGTCCCTAGTCTTTTTTGGCTGAGAACATCACCTTCAAGAAGTCAGAAAGCATAAGTTATTTGTTATTAGCAATATATTTCATATTTCTGAAGATTTGCAACTAATCCATGACTGTGAAGGCTATCAAATCCACACAAATGCTTCTTATTGAAAAATTAGGCCTGCATATCCATAGGTCCTCCCCTCCTCCACATACCCAAATTAAAGCTGTAATTCCCAAAGACAGCCACTCTTCTTAAGCACTACACATTTCATATAGTTGCTATTAAGAAAGTATGAACAATGTTTGCAGAAACATCAAAGAATCGGGTCAAGAACACTGACTGAATACAAGTGTTACTAAATAAGCCAATCATCCAACTTTTGAGTAATTAATGTCCTTGTTTTCTACTTGAAAGACCCATATTTTCAGCATGCTCATAGGAGACGAATGTCTCATGTCAAAGTGAATGAACACAAATTAACTCTTTTGGACGCCAGCTAAAAGAGAAAGACAAAAATGCAATATTGGCAGGCTAGCTACAAACGCTGCAGCACAGCACTTCTCATCTCAGGGTAAGTTTTGGTACAATCAGATGACTTCGCTACACACAGCGAAGGATTTGGTCTGTTCCCATCTGTGCATTATCTGAATAACTAAACAATTGCCATAATGCATCTGAAAACTTCAAAATATAAAAGGAAAACTAACAAAGCTGATGTTATCTCCAGATCACCGCTTGAAGTACTAATAAGCAACTGTGTTATACAACCCATGTTCAACAGACTGAAAATGATCTTTCCCAAATCCAAATGACATACTTCTAGAGCTGAAAGTGATAGATTACAGCTGGCTGAGCAAGCACTGTACTGTATGCTCATTTTAAAAGCTGCCATTGTAAAAGACCCTCCAGGCTTTTTACTGGTTCCTTTGCTCTTCTTATTAAGAACTGCAAAGCTCCTCTTATTTAACAGTAATTACAGGGGGAGGTGGAGAAAAACTAAAAGAAAGAGAGGTTTATTTTTCTAAAGATACGCACTTAAGATTACTTTAATAACATGTTTACGGACCAAATATGTTATTTTTATTTCATCACATCAAAACAGGATAAATCTGTGCAACTGGAAAAACTTATGCATACAAAATCTGAATATCCGGTATCAGAACACATATAATATTAGGTGTCTTATTAGAAAATATGTCTTTACAACTAATTTATAGTCTCTATATATGACAACCTATCCTTCTCTCCACCAGGCAACTGTTAAGACACAGAAATACGCTTAGGACAGCAGCTGTAGAACTTGTCGTATGCGTTCACACTTGTCCAAGAGGTTTGGGTCTTCTGCATTGGAATCATCAAATTCCTTCATAAAAGCTTCAGCTTTCTGCACAGTTAAGTCTCGTGCATTGCCTTGAAGCCCTTGCAGATAATCCAGTAAAATGGTGAAATACTTGTCTGGAACCTTTAAAGAAAAATCAAGGAATTAGAAAAAAACCCTGCTTAACTTTCTTCTCTCTCAATACTCATTTACAATCATGTCAAAACACCATCTGAAAGATAATAAGGAGAACTGCATGGGCTTCTGTGTTTGCCAATGCCCACCTCTGAGTGGAAGTTTTTCTTGCCAAGGTTCAAGCTGCTGCAAGGGATGGACCGTGGCAAGAGGACGGTCATGTGCTCAGATGGGCAAAGCATCTGAGAGGAAATTCTAAGCAGATGTGGAAATGCTGATCAGCAAAGGCAAACACCCCCTAACAATGAGCTCAAGGCTGAGAGCTGTTGGTAGAAAAAAACCCAACTACTAGCCAAATCCTACTTTCAGAAACATGTACGCAAATCTTACCAAATTCAGTGAGAAATTGCATGCACATGTCTGAGGAAGGAATTTTGTGGGAATTACCTTCACCCCTACCCAAAGTTATTTGTTTGCTGAGATAAGATACCACCCACCATCAAACACTTTGACACAATGCTCATACAAAGGAAGAGAATTCGATTTGAAAAGCAAATTGAAATTCAGACATATGGAAATCATTTTTAAATCACGCTGACTAAAACTGATAGGCTCTACTAACTGGCCTAACATTAAAAGCAGTTTAGTCATCTCCAGTTGCATTACCCCCATTTCACTCCCTTTCTAATTAACTAGTCACAGGTTAAATTTTAGCTTATTGGGTACAACATACAAATGAACACGACATTGAAGAATCCTGGCAATAGGCTAGCAAAGACTTCTGAATTATTTATTTGGTATTTCAAACCAATGTATTTTCAAAAGCATTAGGTGAACAGATCTACACTGAAGCGTATCTTAATTTTATGTTGTGTATCTGTGGAACAGGTTTCACCCAATAAGCGAATATTTTTGCTGTGAATCAGGAGATGCTAAAATGACCTAATCCTGCAAATATTTTCCTCCATGTTTAACTTTACACATATAACTTGACATGAGTCAACTTAAACACATACGTAAGCATTTAAAGGATTGGAGACTCATTATTCGAGGGCTGTCTCAATTCTGCAAAGTATCAACATTTCAGAGAAGACAGAGCTTCAACAGATATTTAATTTACAACTTATTTCTCCATCAACATTTGGCAGCGTAACTTTGATCACTGAAACTTCTATCACTCCAGAAGAAGAGGAAGAAAGAATATTCCAACAGTGCCTTCATCAATCAAGAGACACTTCAAAGTAATAAATCAAAACTAAAGTCTGCATACAGCCTCATCACTTCTACACTATGGAAACCTTCTAATTCTTCACACAAACACTTGTGCACTAAAGAAACAATACAGATACAAAAAAACCCCAGAACTTTACAGTGACTAACACTGAAATGGATGATACATGAAGTGATGCCATAATATACAAATTAAACACATTTAAACATAATGAAAAATGCCTATATTTTTGCAACCTTTTTACTCACAGTAAGCTGGTACAAAACACAGACAAAAAAATTTAGATACAAACAATTTCAGCAGGATAGTGCTCCTTTAATGCAGATGCTCAGTACGGGGATTTTAAATTTCAGCAACATTTCTACATTTCAAACCTTATCCAAGTTATCTACGTAATTTATACCTCTCGTTCTCAGACCTTGTGGTACAGTCATGCCTCACTCTGTGGAATTACAGTTATTATTGTATCATTTAAGCAAAACGCTTGAAGGGACAATTAAAAGCCTACTCAAAACTTAGAAATGCTAAGTGTGCAGACAGACATATGGCTGCCTGAAACCTAGCAAACATTTAGCATTTTGCCCTAAGGATAACTGCTCAAGTGTTCGAAAAGTCTGATTTTTTTCTTCAATGCAGGTATCAGGTTTATCTCAGCAAAGGCTGCGTAATACAATACAGTACCAAGGAGGCAAGATAGTTTCATATTTCCTCCTAACTTACATATACAATAGAGCTGGAACACCAAAAGTGGCAGCAAAATTAATGATATTCAATTTTAATTATCAAATATAGCAGTACAAGACCTGAAATTTCAGGGACTCTTGTTGTGGTTTTATAGAAAGAAACACAATCCACCTTCTAAGATAAGCTTTTGGGCTGGCTTGAAATCGGATATCCAGATCTCCCACCACGGCTTTGGCAAGTGGAAGTCATGCTTATGGGATTTTAGTACTCTTTTGTTAAACTGCTTTGACATTTTTCTAGTTTCTTTTTCTCTCTCACACACTAACCTTACCTCTGTTCTAACCAGCTGATATGCATTGTCACTAACATGGAAATATCCCAAAATAATTACGGCCATTGGGGAAAAGGGGGGGGGAAACACTACAGAACAGTAGCCAGAAAAGAACAGTTATCACTTTCAAATTACACTATGTAACTCTGGAGGTTTCAGGCTTTTTAGACTTGCAGATGCCCAAAGGTTTTGCAAAACAAATACAGGTATCTGCATAGAGAACTTCAGCTTACTGCACCCAAGCTTGCTTTTTTGTCACCTTCTGAGGAAGCCTCAGAAACACCCCCAAGGCCCTGCAGCCCAGAAGCTGAAGACAGCTTATGTAGTTCCTTTCTAAAAATGCTGCACCGGATGACAAAGATCAACAAATGATGTAGTGTTTATTTTATATGGGATCCTGAACCATTATATATACTGTAGGTATACAGGCTTGGGCTGGAAGCTGTCAGCCAACCACCAGATCGATTTTAAAGGGGCTTAAAAAAACCCTCATGTTACAAAGGACTTTAAAAACTCAACTTCTTTCTCACAGAAAGAGGCCTATCGGTCCAGGAACCTAATTCACTCCTTTGCATGGCTTTTCAGGAGGCATCCAAGTGACACCATGAGATCAAAGAAGCTGCTGAGGAAGGAAAGAAACTCATGACTCCTTTTGTATTTTAGTTATGCTTGGATGGATATCCGACAGATTTTATTCTGTCATGGACAGGAAGTTCAATTGCATATAAAAAATATTCAAAAGAATATGGTCTGCCCTTCCTGCAGTCCTGATGAAGAAAGAGACTTCATCATCTGCTTAATTATAAGCACTTGAGCAGTTCTACTAAATACTGCATCTGAATGCAGATGTTAATCATTACATAAAGTTGATAGTCAAAGTATCTCTGATTATTAAACAAAATAAGTGAATTTAAATGAATCATTGAACTTTCAGCAGATTAAAAAAAGACAAAGTTTCACTTCAGAGTTGAGAAATAAGGAGTTAAACTGTGTTTTGATACATAAAACAAATGCTACTTGCAGTTAATTATTTCCCCATATATTTCAACACAAAACTCAAAGTAAACACGTAAAAAGCTAAAACATCACTCTGCCTGTAAAACAATTTCTAGGTAGTTTTAAAGAGCATATAGTGATTCTGAAAGGATGATAAAAGACTTTCAAGGAAAAACTTAAGAACTGAAGTGCAAACAACCTAGATACTTACAATCAAATATGCATTCTGCAACTAAACTTTTTGAAGTATTGTATTCTGTGAACAATTTGCCCCTATGAAACCCTGCTTTTAATTATCTGGTTCTCTAAAAGTATTTTTATCATAAAAGTAACACCCTATTGTCAGGTGATTCTCTTAAGAGCCGTTGAGTAGGTTGGGTCAGGAAGTTGGTAATGCTCAAATGTTGGAAGCGCACACAAAAAAGTCAGCAAAACCTAACTGAATGTCAACTAAATGAATCAACAAGAAAGGCGCTGTGCAAATGGATATTTAGTCTACCAAACAACACAATGACTGACTGGAAACCCCCACTCAATACCACAAAAGCCAGATGCTTATTGGAAATTCAATCTATGTTGGTTTTTAAGTTATGAAATGAATGGATTTCAGTAATGATGCAAGCCTCACTTCTGGTTATACTTCGTACTTTTTACAATCAACATCAGGTTTCACTTCTATTTTAATGAGGAAGCTATTTTAACATCTTGGCAAGATGGCTGTACATCTTATATGGAGCCAGAGATATCTAAAGAAATATGAGAATCACAATTTATAATACTGGGTTCCACATTTAGAAATGAAGGATGACTCAAATTCTCAGTAAGCTCCAGATTTATATAAAACATTAACCTGCTCAATTTATGCTTGACACAGATCAAGTATAAAAATGACATATTATCAAGTATAAAAATCTAGTGTACACAGGAGACTGATCACCAGCAAAAGAAAAAGATTAACTACAAGCAATTAAAATGATTCCACATTTTAGTTTTTTAAAACTAAATGATTCCACATTTTAGTTAAAACACAAAGTAACTGATTTATAAATTATTAGCAAAGTGCACGGCTATTACTAGCAACTTTTGGTGAATAAAAAATAGCTACAACTAATGTTTAAATCATCTTTGCTCTGAGAAGAAGCAGCGTTAATACAAACCTTCTCTTTATCATACATGTGCAAGAGAAGCCAGGTTTGTCTTGTCTTTTGAAACTTCCACTCTTCTGGGTTTTCAGACCAGCTGTAGTAAAAAAAACCCAAAACATTAAATACCATTATTGAAACATTAATTATTAATATTTCCTACAATGACTCCATGTAACTTCATATGCACGACATAGAGTTTATGGCACACTGTGAAACGGGTACTAGCATGCATGCTGTGCTCAATGGCCCAATGTCCAGGTGGAGACTAGTAACGAGTCCCTCAGGGATCGGTGTTGGGACCAGTTTGTTCAACATCTTTGTTGGTGACATGTACAGTGGGATTGAGCGCACCCTCAGCAAGTTTCCCGATGACACCAAACTGGGTGGTTCGGTCGATACGCTGGAGGGAAGGAATGCCATCCAGAGGGACCCTGTGAGGTGGACTAATGCCAACCTGATGAAGTTTAACAATGACAAGGGCAAGTCCCTACACCTGTGACAATCCCAGGCACAGCTCCAGGCTGGGCAGAGAAGAGATTCAGAGCAGCCCTAAGGAGAAGGACTTGGGGGTGTTGGTTGATGAGAAAATGAACATGAGC
>JANRGW010019757.1:17500-22879 GCA_024733675.1 Psilopsiagon aymara | reverse complement strand
GAAATGAATAAAGAGCTTCTTTGGAAAGAATGCCACTTTTTGGACAGAAACATTAAATTTAGTCCACTGCACACTGATACATAGTCAATTCAAAGCATTAATACCTTTCTAATTGGTGAAGACAGATGTGAATTTAATTTTGGAATCCAACAAAAAATGTGTTTGGAGATACACTAAGAGAATAAAGGAAGCTGCTGATGAAAAATTTTCACACAATAAATCTCTTGCTCAAGAACATTCCATTTGTTACTAATAGAGCCATCATTTTAGTGCAGGTCATACTATTAGCCATAGTAAATTTTAATATTTTCATTTACCATGGCAAGTGAAGGCAATTGCAAAATCTTCAGAAGGCACACAAAGAAAGTTTTAATAGAAATGCAGTCTCAATTTCTCAAAAATTAGTTACTATAATGTACTGAAATATACTTAAATTCTGTACCTTTCCACTTAAACAACTTCTGCACTCCAACTAATAACACTGTTGAATTCTCCATATACATTTCATGTAGAAATTCACTAACATTCTCTAAAATTTATCTGAACACTGAAAAAGTGAGTAATATTAATTACACTGATTTTATCAAGATATTTGTAAAATATACCATCTTAAGAAAGTGATTTCTTTCCTTTTGAAAACAATCATAACCAGAAAAAAATGACAATATAAGAAATAGATTAACAAGTGGAGTATTTTTCCACATTTACTGCTATTTCTAATAGAAAAGCAGATTTTCTTCTATTTGTCATAATATTTGTTCTATTTGAAGCAACAGTGTTGGAATTTCAATCTCCAAGGGAAAATCCATACATAGGTCTAAGACAACCACAACAGTTTTGCAAAGGGGCTGCTCTATGACAATGAACACAATAATTGCCTGTGTATTCTAAAATGCTACTAATGGCAACAACTGCAAAACCATTTAGCTCCTCCTCTTTAACTTATTCAGGAAGTTTTAAACAGCTAATGGTTCTCAATTAAATAATATCTTATAACATCAATTGCCTACTTGCACCAAAAACCCTGCAAGTTTTTAAAATACATTATTTTGAATGCGGGAACGATTAAAGGTCTAAACTTCACATTTTGGACCACAAGGTATAAATCATTATCTTATAAAAAAAGCTTGATTTAATTAGCAGAAGTTGAAAGCAACAAAAAAACCCCTTTCTGACTACTGAAGCAGAAAAACAACAGCAATATTGCTATTGCTGCCTTAGATGCTTAACTTCTGGGAAAGGTTATCCTTTGAAGCTATCATAGTAGCAACAGAATGAGTCTTCAAACATTATAAAAAGTGCATTGTTTGGAAAATGCAGAAAAAAAAATCTAGAATACTGAAATGCAAAATTTGTTAATTCAACATCACACAGTAAAGATTTCTCAAAATAGTCTAATGCAGTAATTTTTTATTCAATTACAGTTCAAAGTGCATTAGCATTAGAAATAACTGCTCCCACGTAGACATGTTAAAGCATCCTACTTTAATGCTGTTGAAGAATTAAGGCACTATCTTAGGAGAGACTTCCCCTTTCAAGCAGATTCTTCCGCAAAGGTAATTGTATTTCAGTAATCACTTGGGTTCTGCACTGACAAACACCATATTGGCTACAATGAAATTTCAGGGTACATATGTTAGAGATACACTGACTTTAATTTGCACCATACACAAAATTTTTCTTCCTTATTCTAAATACACGCTTTGAACATTATTGAATCTTGAATACTAGCCAATTATTCATGTTTTCATTAATTCTAGTCTAAACTTAGATGTAACAGCTATGCCAAGAGTAAGATAAGTATTTAAAATTACTGAAATTCAAGTAATTAATCTTTCTTCTCTGGGCTGAGAAAAACAAGCTTTGACTAAAAAAGACAATTCATGGCATTTCATCACTTATTAAAAAATAAATGTTAAATAAGTTACTATATACAGTTAGCTGCATATATCAGAATCCCTATGGCTGTCTCCAATAATCTGTTAATCCTTTCCCATAGTCCCTGGGATTATTAATCCCTGTTTAAAGACGCAGTAGACACATCAATATCCATTCACCTTAATCTTTGACACTAAAAACATGTACAGCAACTTTGGAATCTGTAAATGTTTTTTCTTCTTAAGTCTCCTAATTCTAAGGTTATTTTTACGATTCAAATTCTTGACTGCTTAGCAATCCAGATAACCACAGATAATTATGAATCAAAACAAGTAAAGCACATGAATTCAAGTTTAGGAAGCATCTTTCCTTAATTCACTGTACTCAATTAATGGTTTGACAAATATTTTTCTCTAAAAGCCTGTTTTAATTAGCACAAAACTCACCAAATTTTTCATACTGTATGCTACACTTTTAATCACTATCTTACTCATTCTTTTAAGCAGAAGATTCAAAAGTAGGAAAAGCAAATAAAACACTCAAAGATGTAAAGTAACCATTCAGTGGAAAAAAAAAAAATCACCTATTCCTGCTTTTTCTCAGATCTATTTTCAACAGCTCAACCACTTGTTCAGCTGCAAGAACAAAAATGTCAAACCTTGAAAACATTTTCTGAAGAACTAAAAACATATTACAACATTTATTAATTTTAGAATTAAACTAATAATCATGGTGGTGTGTGGAGGCATTCTATCTGACTTACACAACTGAAGTTTCAGTTTCGCTAGCCCACTCCAGTGGAGTTATGCAAATGTAATAACCAGAAAATAGTCCGATTCCACTAAAATGCTCTGTATTTCCTTTGTAAAAAAAAAAGTATGCATCCATCATGCCAGCTTTAATGCACCAAACAAGACCCTGATTAAACTGAAATATTTTGAATTATATTAATATTGCATGTTTATGGAGCTGAACTGCATCTATTCTACACTGATTCCAAGAAACGCTTTTAGATATTTAGCATTAATGGCATCCCCAAGGAAACAAATTACTATTACTTATCTGTATCTTTACAAAAAGCAGCCCATATCCAACAGATTGGCATTTAAAATAACAGAAATATTTTAAAACTCAAGAAGAAATACATGGGTATCATCCAAAAGAAGACGAGGCGGCTGCAAGCAGATAATGTAGTGGGGTTTTTTTTTAATGTTTTGATGCATATTCAAAAACAGAGCTTTAAGTACTTTTAAAAGCATAATAAGTTTCTTACATTTTGAAACTACTTCTCTGATTTGCCTAGGTTTACTTTAACAAGCTAGTCATAACTGTGTAGTATCTATGTCTGAAATAAACTCATCACCTTAGGAACAAAACTACCTTTTTTAGTACCTAGTAATACCTGTAATGCAAAAAGAAAACAAAGAGGAAGAGATACATATGTATCTCTGCCTTCTTTATTTGTTCATTTCATATTGCTGCCTTTTCCAGACTTATTCTTATCCGAGTTTGATACAAAATGTGAAACTCCTCTCCAGGCTTTTAGAGGTGCTTAGCCCTCTCTGGTTCAGTGTACACTAAAAACTCAAAGTGAGCTATATCCACAACTGTACTTAAAAAGTGGACTCAGCTGCTTGAAGTAATGTTCTTGTTTTGACAAATGCTGGCTACAGGCATCGTATCCTTCTTATGCATGTCTTTTTCAATTGTGTCCTGATTTATCCTAACACCAATGATTTAATCTACTGGTAATAAAACATTACGTTTCAAAAGATTAAAATGAGAGAAACTGAAGATGACAAATACTTAGTATCAAGTTGACAATAAATCTGATTTTCATTAACACTTTTGCAGTTTGCTCAACTATCCGAATGTCTCCAGTCTTCATTCTGATTTCTTAAAATCAGCCTTGAAATACAACAATGGAGCCAAGTCACTGATATTTGCCTCTATCTTATTTCAGTATCTTGCTCTAATTTGATTGACTGAAGGCTAAAAAAAGGGACTTAGATGCAGTTTAAGAAATGCCATGTACAGTTTGGTCAGCAGAGGGTGCTCAAGATTGGTGTTAGATGCCGTTTTCAAAAGATCTCGGTAATACAGAAACAAGGTCCGCCCAGTACCTTTATAGCGGGACCTGTATTCAGACAGCATTTACCCCGTTTAGTTTGAAAAGTTCATTTAAATTATTCGAAGGACTTTAATAATTCAGATTTTGTACTGAAATACTGTATTTCCTTGTCAGCAAAACGTTACACTTCATATCCCTTTATACAGTCACAGACTTGTATCTTAAGGTGCCAGCAGTGAGACGCTGTGAGGACTTATGTTCTCTGACTTCACTCTCTATTTGTCACACACAGGAATTATAAAACGTGTACAGAGCATATTAAGAAAACTGAAAAGGTTAATGGCTTCTTTAACTCTGGCATCCATAACAGGGATTGTCCTGTATTAGTAACATACCCTTCCTCCTATTAGGAGTTATCAATGGTGACCACCCATCAATTCAGAATAATTACTTCAATAATCTGAGCCAAGTAGTCATACTGGAGACTTCAACAACCAAAAGCATTCATACAGTGAAACTCTTCAAGCACCTTTTTTTTTTTTTTCTCTTTCCCATTTAAAACAATCTAGGTGCACAAGATTTTACATAGAAGGCATTCGGAGTTTCTAGGCACCCACAATCCTCCTTGTATCTGATCAAAATTTGTAAACCATGGAATTCCACAGGGAAAAAAAGATCAGGATTTAAAGATACTCAATTTCACACTCAAATATAATCTTCAGATTCATATTTTATCTGTAACTTTTACAAACGTTTGCTGTATTTTCTTTTAACCTTGATCATCACCAGCTCCTACTCAAGACTTCTCTAGCATACTGTTATGCAGTCAGTTCTTTTAATGGTCAGAATACAGAATAAGCAGCTTTACACATTACACACTATCATTAATACTACTACTCAATGGAGATGGCATCTTTTCAACTCTGATTAAAAAGAAGTCTTACTCTCTCATGGATGAAAATAATTTCCTTTGCCAAAGTAACTGCAAAACCAGCATGGGGAGAACTGGTTCCAAAATTTAGAATTTGCAATTATGTAAGTATTTAAAAAGTGATTATATATATATTTCATTCTTTTATATATATACATATATAAAGATAAATTGCTTAGTAAGAGGCACCACCTCCTCCAAGGAAAAAAATAAAATTATAAAAGTGACATAACAAATTGATAGCAAGTGTTAGCTCTTTCATTTGTGCAAATTTGGGGAATCCTAATTTATCAGCACTTCAGATCAAGTTACTGACTGGTCTAAAGAACTTTTTCATATAGAAAGCAGAACACATTTTTGGCCCTGTAGGGACTGAATTAATATTTTATATATATGTCATACTATATATTTAAGAAGATTTTTGTACATGGTAAACCTTCTACCCTTTTCAAAGACGCTGTTGAAATAAATCAAGCTCTTGAAAACATGGATATAAAGA
>JANRGW010019757.1:0-15000 GCA_024733675.1 Psilopsiagon aymara | reverse complement strand
TGGCTTCATTTTGTAAACTATTTGATATACACATCTTTCTAGTTCACGATTATCAGCTGTGCAAGTGCCACAGGGGACAGTTCAGCCTTCAGATCAGGATATTCTTCTTGTTCTCTAAATTACAAGTAAAATACATTAATATAACATGGTGCTGTAGGCTAGTGCCCTTACTAAAGCTTATCAGCTTACAAAAAAGATTAAAGAACTCTTCTGTAAGATTCAGTTGGAACAATCTTACCAGAATAAACAGGCTGAAGAATACTGAATTAATAAATATATTCATAATACAAATCCACACACATTTTGAATGTCAGACTAAACCCTGAAAGCCATTAAAATAAACATGAAATTCCATTTATAGTCATTCACGACATTTCACAATGTACTTCTTTTATTATTAAATTAATATTAATAATGAAATCATGGTATTATTGACAGATTGCAGTTATACAAGGCAGTATGCTTCCTGCTTTACTGCAATCCAAGTTGCTCAGAGTGACTGCAATATGCAGGTGACAGCAATTAGCAGCAGATGACAGAAGCACTTTGAATTTGTACCAGATGGCAGCTAAGGGTCATTGGAAGCTAGCAAACCTTCCACAAGGAAACTGTTGTGTAGTACAACTATAAAACTCCTAAGTACTTAGAAATAAATTACACAGTTTTTAAAGAAAACTGGTCAAAATCAAATATAAAATATTTTGCAAGGCATTAAAAGCTTACCTACTGTTTACAGAATTAATCATATTTAAAACTAAAACTGTACATATAAAGGGAATCAAACCCGACAATGGGGAGAGTAATTACAAAACTAGTAAGAACACCAGCTAATGTATTCAATAATTCAAGTTGGTGTCACACAGAAAGGGCTAAACACATTTTTAATTCATTGAAAGAGTAAGATAACTGACTGAATACACACTTTGATGCAAAAGGAATAAACGGCCAGGGGAAGATGCATATGTGGAACATGTCGACTCTTTAATGGGTACCCCTTCAAGTGAGAGCCCAGTGCTCTCAAGAGTACCGTTTCACAGCTCAAGCACAATTATGTGCATCTCACTCACAAAAATTAATTCCCCACAGCCACACCCCTCTATCTGTAAACACCCACAGATTTGCTTCATTATTTTAATTGCAAGTCCAGAGAGAGGCCCTCTTCTATCAAACACAGCCCTGAACTAGGTACTGCATAAACAGCTGCAAGGCAAGCAACAAGCAAAGTTTATTTGAGTGTAAAAGAGAAATTAATGATACAGTAATAGCTAAAACAAAAACCCAGAAGTGAGACTACAGGGTGGCCATACGGCCAGAGAACCTTTAGGTAAACATGATGACAGGGAATTTCAAAGGTGTATTATTTAGAGAAAGTCAATGAAACAGCTACTCAGCTGCTTAGGGTGAGTCTCTTGCCATGCATAAACCTGTTAAGAAATCACCCATGCATTCACAAGTTGAAGCCAACAACTTGATAGCAGAGCAGCTGACAGATACATGAGTTCCACTGAAAGAAGCTTTAAAAGAAAGGGGAAAGTACTGGATAGGCTAGGGAAGAAGCAGCACGCAGAAGGATGCAGAGCTGAGGAAGTGAACTAGGATCATGATCTTCATTGTGGCATGAGCACAAGATAACCGAGGCAATATTCTTCAAGGTAAATGAACTGGGACAAATTAATATTTTTTGGATAATTTATCTTATCAAAGGATTAAACTTTCTTCTTCATGATGGTGCTGCATGGTCAGAGAAAAACAAGGATGTGCAAGGTTTGTGTGGAGATGAAAGAAAAGGGTAGGTGGAACTACTAAAAACATTAGAGAGAGGAGTACAGTACAGTGGAGAAGCAGAACAAGCCAAGGGGGAAGGTAGTCAGAAGAAAGGGATACGCAATAAAAAACACAGACTGGTGTTGGCAGGGTCACATTAAGAAACAGAGGCCATACATGTTGATGGCAATTAAAACACATTAAATGGGAAAAAAATTCAACAGCTCCTTCAAAGAAGGGAAATAAACAACTGCCCAACCACTTCTGAACTTATACCATATTTATTTTTGTTTGGTGTTTTGTGGATTTCTGTTTTTTTTGGGGTTTTCTTTTTTTTTTATTTAGTTTATGTGATTGGAAGAAAAAACAACTATCCCTCAAACCCTGAAGGCACCAGTAAATCTTATTTTCAGCTGAGTCACAAATCATCTATCTTTGCTTTTATGAAACAAAATATTTAAGTAGATTCCTGGGAGACTATGAGATTAAGAAAAGATTCTACAAAGTCTCTAAATCATAAAATAAATGAAACTGAACACTGCTTTGCATAAACAGTGTTTGGGGACACATTCCAAGAGATATAATGGGAAGGGAATTAGCTTTAAGAATATGAAGAGCAATCCACTCTTTGCAAACTAATCAACAATCTAAACCACATTATTTTCATCCAGTACAAGCCAGAATGCTGATTTTAACGCTAAATCTATTCACAAGCTTGCACTCTGAACCAAGGTAAAAAAGGGCAGAGAACATATTTGTTAAGAACATGACAAACTTTAAGGGTGAAAACAGAAGTAAGCAAATTACCTTAGCTATGACTACTTTCAGCCTGTATTTAAACAAATACTATGCCCTGACATGCATAGAATTTTCCCCCTAGATATTCATCACTATAGATTAAGATTTCAAGTCATGCGAATCATGATGGTTGCTGAGTCTCCTGTACTTAGGGAA
Organism: Psilopsiagon aymara; assembly: GCA_024733675.1. Classification (NCBI taxonomy): domain Eukaryota; kingdom Metazoa; phylum Chordata; class Aves; order Psittaciformes; family Psittacidae; genus Psilopsiagon; species Psilopsiagon aymara. The sequence goes on along the minus strand of JANRGW010019757.1, from coordinate 12,282 downwards.
ATACATCAGACTTCAGCTGCATAGATTAGTAAGTCTCATAAATAAAAACCCACTGAAGCTCTGTCTTGCTGCACATGAAAGAGAAGGCTAGCCAGCTAAACAATAATGCCTGTAAAGCACCCCAACACAAGATGTGACCATCAGATGAGCATCTAGTTCAAGAATCTTCTGCAGGTCTCTGAAAGATCCTAGTTTTTGACATGTAAGACACACCTCTTTCATAATAATGGAAAAAAAAATAATAATTAATTTGCTTTGAACACAACTACCACAAAAATTAATCTCTCTGTTCTTCCCATGTAATTCCTTTCCATGCTGGGAAAAAAACAGCAAATTCTGAGACACGTGAAAAGAATTCTACTAATTTTTGTTACTAATTATTATGGTGATGCAAAAGAAAAAATATAGGTTTTTCTAATAATCACAAGAGCTCTTAAAGATCTACACAGTTCTAGTATCAAGCTTTTAGAACTCTTAAGTTCCAGGAGTGAGTGCATGCATCTTTACTGACGAACGCATACAGAACAAGTAAGTTAAAAGTTTCAGATTACAAATAAGACAAGCATAAGAAAACCAAACAAAATCCATAAAAAAAAAACCCCAAACACACCCCCCCCAAAAACAAACAAACAAACAAAAAAACACAAACAAACCAACACCACCAAAACACAAAAAATCAGTGTCAACTAAGGTACATTGCTCTTATTACAAATACCTGACACACAGAACATAATATAAGAAAAAACATAATGGGCTATTTCCCCAGCATCAGTATTTTGGTGCAAACCACTTTGGTTTGCACACTGCCACCACAGCACTGCAGGCAGAGCATTAAGAAGGTGATGCAGCTCTAAGCAATCAGATGAGGTTACAAGTGTCTGAGAGGCAGTGCCCTTTGCCCCTACCCTCTCCACCTCCCAGCAGCTGCATTTTGCCAATGGCATGATTAACTCTGCATGGCAACAAAGCCATAAGGAGCAATGCAAGTGAAAAAGCAAACTCCTGCAACTGATTAGCAGCACTGGAGGCAGCAGCTGAGAGAAAACAGCCATCAGGGACTGCCTTGTTTAACAGCTCACAGGGACTCTCAACACAAACCAGCTACATAAGCAATCTGCCTTTCACATTGTCTTCTGTAGAACAACAGATTTCAAATGGTTTCTATTTTTTCACCCCAAAGCATTTGTTTTAGCCTACAGGTTACTACAGGCGAAGTGCACTGTGTTGCTACTGAAAAAGCAACAAGCTGTTGCTATTCCATAAGGATCTATCTTAAGAGCTGTTCAGACTGTCGTGAGATTTTAGGAACTTTTGCAGAAATATTTAACTCCACCACTGGTCCTTCCTCAAACACTGGTTTGAAATAACCTTTAGCTGCTAAGCTAAATGGTAACATACTCCTCTTTAAAACACACTAAAAGTCAACAAAACCAAGCCACTGGGAGTTTCTGAATCAGGAAATGTATCTCAAAACATCATAAAGTAAAATTCTTGGTGAAAACAAAAGTTTAAGACTCTAGGTTAGACATGGCTTATGGCTGGTCATTCACATTCTAGAACATATCAATTTTTATCTTCCTATATCCTTATAAATAGGGAATGTATTTAACATTATTGGAATTTTACAGCTAGTAAAATCAGTGGAGTAGTTTGACATTAACTCTAAAACATACAGGAAACCTAGAAATTTACCCAGAATACAGAGAAAATACTTTCACTACCAAAGAGCCATTCCCCTTGCTTGTTTTATATACTGTTATAGAACCATTATTCTGTTTAGATCCAAACAGTGTATCTTTGCACATACTTTGCATTGCAGTGGGAGTGTAAAAAAAGTGGTACCCAGTAAAGTAGAATTCACCTGGTCACACATATATGTGTTGATTCAACATCCACGTTCTATGTAGCACAATAACATAGCATAGCGTAGAGAAACCCTTCAGTTCAGTACTTGAGCAGCAGTTAAGCTGGATGACTCAGATGTTGCCTAGCAATGCAGTGCACAATGCTAAATTACAGTAACAAGAAAAGACCCATCGCATTACTTAGTATACCAATTGCATAAGATGTTTAATTGTTGCTTTCAGAAGAAATTAGATGTTAGGTTTTCTGGAACTTTAACTTGTGAATTGATAGCAGGCCATGCCATGAAACAACTTAATTCTGTAGCCCAGGGACATAACAGCAAAGTTGATAAGCAAGTGATGATCTAATATTATTTTCCAGATGCCAAAGAAAATACATTACGATCAAGTTTGCTCTAAGGCTACAGACATCATGTGCATGCAAACCAAATAGTAGTAGTATCTGAGATACAACAGTATGTATGAGAAATGAAGCCCAATGCCTTAAACTGACCACTTTCAATTCCTGGGGTTTTTTTGTTGTTTGTGTTTGTTCCTGTTTCTCCATCTTCCTTGATATCTTCTGCCCCAGTTTCCCCATTCATAGTCTTACCATTGTATTACTTTCGGAGAGAAGAATGTAAAGAAGAGTATAAATAAATACACACACACACTGCTGTTTGAGAAGCACTGGTAATGTGGATAAAAATGTCATTATCAAGACTCTGAAAAGAAGCAATTGCAAAAATTGTAAAGAGTGCTTCAAAAGAAACAGAGGAGTGTACAGAAAACCCAAATAAATTGCACAACACACTAGTTTGCTTTAAGTGAATGCTGTCCACATATACACTCAAAGAAGCCAATCAAGGCTTTCAGTCTTACAGTTATCTCATTGTTTTAGTATAGTGGTATAAAGCTAGTAATTTTCCAATTTTCTGTATAAAACTGAAAACCTCATTACTTTACGTGGAAATATACTCTTTACATACAGTCATCTGGGGACTGAAATCCACACTTCTGCTATTTCAGTTAATGGAGTTACTGGTAATGAGAGTAGGCATTCTTTCTGTTACAGAGTGAAGGACATAGAAATTTTGCCTTTGGTTTGCCAAAACACTGCTGACTGTTTCCAATCATCCTACGCCCTAACCCCAGATTTGGAAGCACAAGCATGACTCTTGTGCTGTTCAGATCTTTCTTCACAAACTTTTCAGGAAAGACATCTTTTGTCCGCTTCCTTAACTAACACTGCTCAGCCTCACTGAGACACTCTAGACTTTGGGAAGGGCTAGTCTATTTTCCATTTTTTGCTACTTTCCTTCCTTTGCTCAGAGATAACAGTATATGGAGAGAAAAGCACCGATACTACATTCCATGTATTTCTTCGTGGCCTTATCCCAACAATTCCCTTGTACACCAAGATAGGGATTCTCTTCAAGGGAAGCTCGTGGCTAAGCACTTTCTTGGACAGAAGCTCTGGGTAGAAGAGACAAACTGTATTTGGGGACTACTTACTACCTGTGACAGCTCTCTCAAGTTCACTGCATAACAAAGAATTTTTAGGAGGATTACGCACACAAAAGTGCTATAAAAACCCTTTTCTTCTAAGAAGTACTTGCAATTTGTCATTAAGAGCCCCACAGCAACTTTTATAATTCTGCTTTTATGCTAGGCCCCGCAGGCATACAGACACAGACTCAATTTCTCATACAGACTGTGAACATCAAATTATCAATTTAATAAGAAAAATATGCAACTGAAGTTACTGGGCCCTTGCATAATAGTACAGCAGGATAAAGTCAAAACATTCCTAACAGCCTTCAGAAGCTCTTTAGGTAACAGCAAGTTGTGCTCTTTAAGAGGGGATTTCATGGGGTGTTTTCTTCCCTCTGTCTATGCCAACAAACAGGATTGATGATGTTATTCTACTTCTCTTGTGGAGAAGACTTGTGGCATAATATAGAAGAACTGTTAACATAGGTACTCGTGAACAGAAATTTGAGTCAGGCTCATGAATGTCAGCCCTTGAGGTAAGAATGGCTTACTAATGAAACTACAATATTCTGGACTACAAAGTTAAGGCTGTTCAGAGTGTGTCAAGGCAGGTGAAGCACGTTTTGAGTAGTGAAAATGCTACGCTGAACAGATAAACTGGCAAGGTGGTATCAGCTTCTAAGAACGCATAAATCTGCTCCAGCCACTCTCTTTCACTGCAAAGAAAGAAGTGGATGGTAGATGTTCCTTTTTTGGGAGTATTTTTCAAAAATTACTCCCATAAAATGGGGAGAGAAAAGGACAAGCATAGAAAAGCCTTTTAAATGTAGAAAAGTAAAAACCAAAACACTAGGAAAAGAAGTTTTGTGGGTGCACAGAGAGAAGTGAATTTTTACATCACTTTACCAGAATAGAAATATTTTTTAATTACTTCATGGCTCACCAGTGAGGCCATTTTCAAATAACCAAGGGCAACACACACACAAAAGAAGAAAAGCAATACCAGGTCTTAGATTTTCATTTGTTTAAAACAAGCAACATTAAAAAAAAAATCAACAAAGCACCAACCACGAGACATGTAGTATTTAGCTTTCAGGCTAGTTAAGAATTAGGGAAAACACATTACTATTTTGATTTGCACTGAATGGTTACTACGAAATTTTAATTCTGATATTAAAACACAACAGCAGATGTAGAATTCCATACTATAAGGGGGAAAAAACATAGTGTTTTGAATGCTGCTTGTAAGGATTAGCAACATAACTATTTTTGTACTAATCTGAAGCACACAAGGCAGATTACATTCTGTAGCTCCTTTACAGAGGCTACTGTTTTCTCAGGAGTTATATTTAAGATTATTTCTACTCATTTTGATGCATTACTGTGTACATTTTGATTATACGTATATATATTGCATAGTCCAAGTAATTTTGATGTTTCAATCTTAGTACACAAAATGCATTTCCTCGAATTTATTTCTGTCTCACTCCAAGTATATTGTGTTCAACTAGATCCCCAAGATCTGTTGCTACCAATAGAAACAAATCATTTACCGAAGGGCTGTGCTAACAATCTTGCTTTCTATGAAGACCAAACCACAAAAGCAACTCTGAGTTTAGGTGACAAAAAAGCATTCTGCACTTAATCAGGCAAGAATGAGAACACTGCAAAATGCCAGATAAAATAAATAAATAACCTTAGTTTGTTAATTTCCCTCTTGGTTAATTAACACCTATAAATGACCTTTAGCATTGACAAGTCCAACTTCATCCAGAAAGCCAAGGTTTAAGAATATCTATCCAAATAGGATTGATTACTGATTACAGCATTGTGAGGAATACAATTCAATCTGATTTTTTTTTTTCTTTAAAAGATGGAACTGCATTCCTGGGTAAGCTGATGTGACTGCCAATGAGGTGAAATGCAGAGTCATCACACTATAATAACATTGATGTTACCATTTCTACATTTATCTGAAGCATACAACATACATCATTTTAGACTGAAATTAAACCTTGTCAGAAATAATTTTTCTTTATATTCTTTGGAATTAAAAACATATTGAAATGATCCATTAAGAAAATTCCCTTCCCTCTATTTTTCTGTTTTTCAGACCGTGTCTGCATCCTTAGGCAATGAAACCATTTTTATAATTATAATAAAACAACTAAGTGTTGACTTTAACTTAAGAAAATTGTTGTCTGAATGACTAAATACTTCAGCAAACACAATAACTCCTTCTAAGTTTAACACACAGAAAAACCACATGCTTGAACAGGTACACAGAATCACAGAATAGTTCGGGCTGGAAACCCTGAGATCATCTAGTTCCAACTCTCCTGTCATGGGCAGGGACGCCTTGCACTAAACCATGTCACCCCAGGCCCTGTCCAGCCTGGCCTTGAACACCACTCTTTCGTATGTAAGTTTGCTTAAACCTATTTCAGTTTCAGTCTTCTGCTCAGTGTTTATAGAGCAGGTCTGCACCCCTAAATTTTAATATTGGTTTAGTCAAAAAGCATCTATCCTTAAGCAGAAAAAACTAAGTCTGACACTAGAAAAACTGAGTTTGTAGTACAAAGTACAGCAGCAATTTTGTGATCCAGCAAGAAATACAACTGAAGCATCTACCTGTATTTCAGTGAAGAGAGGAATGGCAAAAGAGTCAAACCCATGTATTTATTTCTTATTTCTGGACACTGAAGTTTGGCAATGTAAACTGAGAATTAGAGATCTCAGTATTTGCTTTCTCCTAAAGCCAGAAGACATGAGCATTACTGAACTACAGTCCTAACAAGAACATATCAAAACATTCTGCAAGAAAATCTCTACAATATTATTATTTTCAAAGACTAGCCGAGAGAGACAGTCTACCACTTAAATCCAGTTCCAAACAGTATTTGGAACAATTCTCTAAAGCAGAAGAGAGGGCAGACTTTCTTCCTCTTGAGTTTGCAGCAATATCACAATTGCTAAATTCAATTTTGCTTCAGCAAAAGTTTGGCACAGATTTATTTATTTTTGCTTTTAATGCTTGAATATGTAACCTCTCAACTGTAATATATCTTCTAATCTCAAAGACTATTTTAGACTCCCTTTGCCATCCTTCTCCCTGCTAATACTACATATCCCATCTAACATGTCATTATTATTGTGAAGCTTGGGAAAACACAGGAAGATTCCCTCTCCCAAATACACAGAGGAAGAGCGAACTGACTACTGCTTGTCGACCTGCTGCAGGGTTAACTAGCGCAGGATAACACATACAAGCTCCTTCAAAGAAAAAAAATGAATATACGTATTTAGAATACTGAACATGACTCCTCGAAAGGCCTTTGGAAACTAATGAGTACGGTTTACTTACACAAGCATGACCTCTTTTTATCAGTGGCAGATAAAATAATATTGAAAAAATGACTTCTAGTTAGACTAGATTATTTCAGTTGGAAGGGATCTACAAAGATTATCTAGTCCAATTGCTGGACCAATTCAGGGCTGAGCAAAAGTTAAAGCATGTTAAGGGCATTGTCCAAATGCCTCTTGAACACTGACAGGCTTGGGGCATCGGCCGCATCTCTAGGAAGCCTGTTCCAGTTCTTGACCACTCTCTTGTTAAAGAAATGCTTTCTCATGTCCAGTCTAAACACACCCTAAAGAATTGTTACTAATCTAATCATTTTTGCATTCATATGCAGATAATGCAATATACACCAAAGAATATTATTTGGATTTGGCAGTTAGTTTGTGTATGTGCATGCATGTGCACGTGTACGTGTAGTATTTTGCTTCTTAGTGCTTAACAAAAACACTAAGTTTATTTATTTCCCATTGTAGATGAAAGAACACATTTAATTGTTAGCAGCTGTAACATTAAAGTAATATGCAGAGGTGATACATATTTTGGCATAATAGTAAAAGCCACGCTGCAGCTTGTCAACATGCTACTGGATCTTGTTTTTGTAGGTTTATTTACTACTTAATCTTTTGCTGACGAAAATCTGGAGCAACTGGCTTACTATTACTAGTAATTGTGAAAACACCAGGGAAAATTAAAACACAAATCCTTTTACCATTTATCATAGTTTCTTGTGTGAAATGTTTGTGTAAAAAAAAAATAAATTTAATGAACTTTTACTAAAAGTCTGATGTACCACCAAAATCAGCTGAATCTGGGTAAAGAGTGCTACATTTATGCATCCTCCCCAATCAATATACTATATTAAGTATTTTCATTTTAACACTTGCAAGAATAATTAGGAAGAAGTTGTTCGGAATTCTTAGAGAAATTACTAAAGGGCTCTTTTTTCTGTCAGATGGAAGAGAAAATAATTACGCACTATAAACATTCTGTTTCCATTTTACTCTATTTTAAAATGTATGTCACAAAGATTAAAATAATAGAAGGCCATCTTAATCCACGTAACGGTACGTATCACCTGTCTCTGTCAATGAGACATTTAAAAGCATGTCTTTATTAGAAACACAAATCAATACACTCTGGGGACTGCAATAACTGCTTCAAGCATTTTGTATTATCATTTCATTCTTGATGTTCCTACTCAGAGCAAGTTACCATGAATGGTGTGAAAATGGCAACCTGTCACAACTGATTTTTTCTAAACCTCTTGCAAGAATTTTTTCCTTTCTTAATCTAATTAAGGATCTTAGTACTAAACACAGGTTTAGGTTGTAAGATAGAGCCTACAACTGAAGTTTCATTTTTTCATAATTGAGGGCCCTCCCCAACTCACGTAAGAAACATTACCAATGAAATGAAGAGCTATTTGCTTTGTTTTGAACTGAAAGAACCTCATACAGAGGGAAGCACTCAAACTTCTGATGCCTTTTCCACAGATAAATCTCCTGACAGTGTTTTCAGTGTTTACAAAAACCCCTGGAAGAGTGTTTTGTGTACTGACTGGAACCTCAGTTACCTTGCTCTACTTCCTCGGGGAGCCCGAATACATTTCAGTAGTCTGTTATAAACATTCCTTAAAACTACTAGGTAGCTTTAGACAAATACTTTACAGTAAAATAATCTGAGTGAAGTGAAAATTAACATTTAGCTGTGAGACAGAAGTATAAAAGCTTGAAGATGTGCATTTATACTTCAAAGACCAATGTTTCCATTGGTACTTGTAACACTCCCAGCTAAAGGAAGAATAATTTTCCTTCTGAAATGAGACTGAAGCAGAATTGACTTAGAACAACAGAATGGTTTGGGTTGAAAGGGGCCTTAGAGATGATCTAGTTCCAACCCCCTCTCACAGGCAGGGCCAGCTTTCACTAGACCAGGTTGCTCAAAGTCCCCTCCAGCCTGGCCTCAAACACTTCCAAGCATGGATTTCTCATTCCAAACTTGTGTATTTTTGGGTACAGGTAAATCTATTTTTAAGTTTTATAAAACCAGAAGTAGGAAATCACACAAAAAGGCTAAATTACCTTATTTTTTGGATTGGATGTGTTCAATACACTTCTAGTTTCCTTGCCTGTGTAAATGACAACACCAATTACAGTTCCTGAAAAACAAACAAACAAGAAGTAAGTCAGAGGTGTCAAGTATCATCGAACAACAGAACAGTTTGCATGGGAAGGGACCTTAAAGCTCCTCTAGTCCAAACCCCCTCCAACGAGGAGGGACATGTTCAAGTAGATCAGGTTGCACAGCACTACATCTAGCCTGGCCTTGAATGTCTCCAGGGACATTAAGTAGTCTCCAGGGACATTAAGTAGTTAAGACAAAATCTGACTGAATTAATGCTTGTGGTAATTCAGTGTCCCTCAAAAAAATCAACTCATGAAAAAACCCAAACACTTATGCAATGTCCATAGTATCGTGAATGGTGTTTTTCAGAAGTGACTATGAAGGGATGTTGTAACTTCTTTAATTAACACTCACAGACATGACAACATGCTTCCCTTTTTAACAGAAACAATATTTTCATTGTAACTGCTTAAAAACTTGTATTTTAACTTAAAATATTCTCTAGCTGTTTTCAGAAGTTAACACAAAGCATAAGTGCATTTCACAAGGAATACAAAAATGAGTACAATGAACACATCACACACAAACGGCCTGCTACTGTCACCTATTATGATGTAAAAATCTACTTTGCTCCATTAATTACTTTGATAGAAGCCCCATACAAAAGTATTCTCCTGTTTATTAACTTATAAAAATGATTCCACGGTTACAATTATCTTTCAGTTAGATTTTATTGCATGGCATAGTGAAATATGGCTTCAGCATCACTAAATAAAGTTTTATATTAAACAAAAACTTAGGGTTTTATTAATATGCCACTATCACACTTCATAGCATAAAACAACTCGCTTATTTCTATTACTTTTTCAAGTGACCTGAAATGCTTTATGGCAATACTACCAATAATATTTTTTTTTGGCTTTATGCTGTAAAGAAATAATTAACATGTCAGAAACAGCCTGCTCAGAAAACTTTAAAAACTGCAGAAATATTACACATACATCTGGCATTAATTAACTTAATTCGTCTTTGGAAATCAGGACCACGTGCCAAGATCTGCTATCGCTACTCCTGTAGTGTAACAGGTCATAAAAAATTGAAGGAACACACAAAGAAAGAAAGATGACAGTTAAAGATGTTGGCATTAAAGAAAGAAAGTTTCATTTACTAAAAAATGAGAATGAAAGTGAAAACTTTGAGTCCACATACAAAACATCAGGGACTATAAATTACATCTTCTGGATGGCACTGGAATGGGTTGCCCAGGGAAGTTGTGAATGCTCCATCCCTGGCAGTGTTCAAGACCAGCTTGGACAGAGCCTTGGGTGGCATGGTTTAGTGGGAGGTGTCGCTGCCCATGGCTGGGGGGTTGGAACTGGGTGATCTTAAGGTCCTTTTCAACCCTGACTATTCTCTGATAAAATATTAGTTTCTCCTATCGTTTTCCCCTCCGTACTACAGCCTTTTCATAAGACTTCCCTTGACGTAACATTTTCCCCACAGCTGCAAATTTGCACATTAAAATTTGCACATTAAAATTAATATGCCCCCAACACATCTCAAAATTCTTCTTGACTTTTGTAATAGTCATTGATCCATAATTCTGAACTCTTTCTATTGGTCTCTAACCAATGCCCCTATTCCTTTGGGTCACTTTATTTTGAAGGGATCCTCGGATTTGACCTTTGTCCAACAGAATACACCAGATGACATCCTGTTCTACAGGATCCCCTCTTGCACACTTTGATGATCTCTGCCTTTATAGGTCCTTAGCTCAGTAAAAGTTCGGGAGGGCTTCTCTGCTCCAGCTGGCAGCTTTCCACTGAATTTCACATGGCTGGGCTGCTGCAGCTCAGGAGAAAAGCTGTCCTACTTGTCTCCATTTTGCTTCTTGAAAAGTTGGTTTCAAAGGTGAAGGTTATGATAAAATCCATTCTGATGACAGAATTTTGATCACAATTTTGGCTAAATCTGACTGAGCTGCTTCTTTCACTAAGGTGTTGATCTTTGCTTTTAAAGGCTTGAAAATATTAGTTACTGGCACAGCATCACTGTTAATCCTAGGGTTCCTTAGACTTGAATTACATCAGTGTAGGGAACTCGAAGACTAATTTTAGTGTTTTCCCACAGTGCTGCATCAGGGACAGCTCTGGTGCTCTGGATGGATTTTTTTACCCACTGCTCTTCTTCACCATCCTCAGTAAATCTATGCTTATTACCAGCTGTGAAGATGCATACTTGCACTAAACTGTGACCTGGCCCACAGTAGGAAGAACTGAATCTAGTTTGGAGTTCCTGGAAGCATAGCTGTACTACAAGCCTGGGCTTATTACAAGCAATGACTCGAGTATTCGTATGTATGGGCCTCCATACAAACTGGCTCTTTATTAAGCAAACTCTGATTGGGAAGGGCAGAGTGGCCAACAGAGAGAGAAGTTACAGGAAATGCTACTAGAATAAACTTGTGGGTGTGGAGAAAATGCAAAAGAGGTCTTGTGCAGAACAGGCACAAATAGTCACACATGCTCTGTATCTGGTGTGTGATCCCAGGGACTATATGAATCATATAAAAACAAGAGAGTGCTCAAAATTAATTAAATTTGTGTAGGACTTGGCACAGAATAGTGCTTTTTACAGCTGTGCAGTTATACAAATTGTTCTCATTTTATCTAAAGTGACTTTGAAAGAGTGACCCTCAGCAGACCCTCAGCAGGTCTCTCAGAAAACTGCATTATCTTGTCTGGAGTTTGAACCACACTGATCATTACAATAAATGGAGAGCAAAAAGTTAAAGTCCACACTGTAGTGGACCTTTTGAGACTTTTAAAATTTTAATAGCTGACTTTCCCCTCTCTTTCCAAAAAGAAATCTACCAAAAGCTTTCAACAAACAAACACCACAGTCAGTAATGTAACGGACACAAATGACACGAGAATAATTTAATTAAAGATAACCAAAGAGATTTTCAGAATACTTGGTGGTTTAAATTATTTGGTAATATTTAAATTTGTCTCTTCAGTGAGTAATAACAGTTTTTAAAGCTTTCACTAACCAAGCCTTCCTTTTCTTTCAGGCAGTGTTATCAGTTCCACAGCAATAATATAGATATTAAGAATGGCACATAGACTCCATACCTTGCTGCTGCCTTTCTGAAACTCGCTGGGTTGTTGTCTGTAAGTGGAAAAGTCAGAATATTTTTTCCTATCTCACTTCTGAAAGGATAACAAAAGGATGCCTGCATGGTTTGGACTTGAGAGAGGGGCTTTTAATTTCCACCCCTTCCAGAGGCTTCCACTGTGATCCTGGCAAATTGGTCTTCGCAGTTTTTGAGGTTCAGATAAACATCATACACAGTGTCATGGGCTCAGCAGTAGCAGCCATCTTTCTCCTTCTTAGTAGTTGGTGCAGTGCTGTGTTTTTGACTTGTGGCCTGAGAACAGCGCTGATAACACCAATGTT
>JANRGW010019756.1:5897-17434 GCA_024733675.1 Psilopsiagon aymara | reverse complement strand
TTCATTTCCAGGACCTAAAAAATGTAGTATTTTAATTTGCAAAGATAAATTTTCAGTTTTCCCATTTCTTTTATCTGATGGCATTCTTAAGAAGTGCATATTGTAACAGTGTAGAAAGTTGTGATGTCTGTCTGGATACTCCAAGTCATATTTAGAGTATATTCCAACCGTAAGAAGAACTGTAATAAGAGTAAATGTAATTAATACTTAAAAATACTAAAATTAATGTTAATTTCACTAAGTATTCTAGCGCTTCTTTTTTTAGTCAGTTAGTCAGCAGGTATTGCATGTATTGGCTGAAGAGCTTGGGGTTTGTATCATCTGTACATTCAGGGCTGAGTCATGTACCACGCATGCTTTTTGAGGTGCCCTTACCTGAGCTGGTATGTGTGCGAGAGTAGTACTGCAAGGGATGCAGTTTGGAGTTGGTGCTGGAATGGTGCTGGGGGTCAAGGTTCCTTGACAGGCCACTGTGGCTTGTGCATTTGGAGAGTGATGTTTTCAGTCTGCTGGTGCACCCCCTTTTTTTTATAAACACTAACAACAGCATTATTTAAAAGCTGTTTTACTAGCATCTGTGTGTTTCAGAGCCTAAGCAGAGCTAAGTATCTGTAATGAGAAGTATACAAACTTGTACCTACTTTAAATCACTTAAGTCAGTACCACAGCCACTGAAGAGAGTTTGTTGTGGATAATCACTCTGGGAGGAGGGAGAGGGAAGGAGGGAAGTAGATGAGAAGAAATGTTTGGACAGACAGAATGTTCCTTGAATCTCAGCTTGCAGTCCCAAAGCAGTGAAAGACCAAGCATTTTTGGTAAAGCAGCCCTCATTTTGTTTCATAATAATTCACTGTTTGTCAGATTTGTAGCTGGTCAAAAATGATCTGTAAGGGAAAGGTTGAATGTTAGGAGTCAGCTGATATCTTTAAATTAAGTGTGCTCATACACTGCTTGATAAGACTTATAAATTGTGAGTAGCTGTCATTGTTCAAGTATTAGAAAAGTTATCTCTGAATCTTGTATTAATAAGCAATTTGTGATAAGGTGGTTTTTTTCCCTGAGTCAAAGTGAAAAACACAAAGCTTTCGTTGCTGTGGTATGTTGTAGGTACTTTCATTAGTTTGGGGAAAAACTGTCAATTCAAAATAGAAGTGGGAAATACCATGTGATGTCATTTCAGTATCTGTCTTAAAATACATAAGCCGCTTTAAGGATGGTTGATGCTACTTCTTTTCTGACATAACACCGACAGAATAGATTTCCAAAACAAAAGGGGGGTAAAGGTGACAAGAAGCTAAAACCAGGCCCTTCACATTTCTGTGTGCTGTTTTATTCCATGCAGAACAATTTGACAATTCTTCCTTGACTGCTTTGAGTGTTTCCTGAATGATTTTGCTAAGCTACTTTTCCCTTTGATCCTTTTCTCATGCTTTTGGGTATTCAGTGGCAGTAAGGGCCTCCCTCCATTCACTGCTCCTCCAAAGCAAATCTGGAAGCTTTTAAAGTATTTCTGAAGCTGGGAGCTGAGCTGAAATAGTGTTGGAACAGCTTGAAGCAGGCTGACAGGTTTGACTGTGCTGTATGACAGTATTAATCAGGAATGGTTATAAGTACGAGTTTTGAAATTGCTGATTCTCAGATGTTTTTTTGAAGGCATGTGTTTTACTGTCATGGCGTGAAAGGAAACAGAAAAAAAAGAGGGTTTTGTTTTTGAGGAACACAGAGGTGGTGCTACTGTTAGAAGTTGCACTTGTAACACTGTTACTCACATGGCAAACCCCTGCTAGTAGCGGCCCTCTTTCTGCACTCCACATTCCCTAAGCCAAACTGTGATGAGTCCTTGGCCGCAAAGATTTTAGCTTTTATTAAAAGATTGTAGGGTTCTCACAAACTGCAAAACTAGAAGCCTTTGAGGAGCCTGTGCTATCTGTGTGGTACTTGGTGGTATGGCTCATGCACTTTGTGCTTGAGGCTCCTTGTGAATTCTTCAGCAAAGATTTTGGTGGTTGACCTGACGTTTATATTGCTGATGACAGTTTTTCCAATTATTTTTTTTTCCTAACTCCTATCCCTAGTGTGGATTGGATTTTTCCTTTGTAATTTTTCAGGTAGTTGGGACAGCACTGTATTATGATTTTGCGGTATCTAGTCCTATATAAGATAGGTGCTTTCATTTTTTCTGTTAATAAGACAGAAAAACTCTAGGTCAGAAACTTCAGCATTTGTGAATCATTCAGCATAAGTGCATCTCGCAAAATATCATGCAGACCTTCAGTGTTTTCTGACTCACCAGCAGTACATTGAACTGTGCCTGAAAGCTATCAGAGGACTTGGGAGAACTGAAGTGCTGTATGTGTAGCCATGTATGTAGTTTTACCTTGAATTTCTTTGTGAATTATAGAAGTGGTCAGAGGAAAATGTCTGTAAAGGGATCAAATGAAAAGTACGGGGGAAGAGGGATATGACAGTTAAGTTACATTAATTCGAAGAAGAAATACCTGTATTCTTTTGTTCTTTCTCAATTGTTGTTAGTCTGCTGATCTGAACTTCAAATCTGGAAGGTAGGGTAGAGTAAGAATCGGAGGCGATGTGTTTTCCTTAAATGGGGATGCTTTTCAAAAGAGGTACAGCCAATATCTTTCTCTGTTAAAATAGGTTTTATGTTATCTATTAACATAGACCCTTAGGTTTAGCTTGCAGAAAATAGAATCTTGGCAGTA
This sequence comes from Psilopsiagon aymara, assembly GCA_024733675.1. Classification (NCBI taxonomy): domain Eukaryota; kingdom Metazoa; phylum Chordata; class Aves; order Psittaciformes; family Psittacidae; genus Psilopsiagon; species Psilopsiagon aymara. The sequence continues at coordinate 14,714 of JANRGW010019756.1, read as the reverse complement.
TAAAAGGACATTCAAAGATAATCTTTTGCATTTATTGATAAACATCCTAAAATGTAATTTTTTTCATTTGGATTTTTTAAAAGCTAGAGTCTTCAACAGTGTGATTTCATGCCAGAGTGTCCATATCCAGCTTGTAGTTAGTCTTTTAACGTTAATTAATATTTATCTTTATGTAAACATAGAATTTCGACACAGTGTGGAGGTGAGGAAGGACAATGATTATTTTCTAAGTGATGTAGAAGTAAAGAGACTAAGAAAAATAATTCAGTGCTGAAAACTACTGTACCAGTCAATTTTTTGTTATCCTAAGATCCTTCATCTTCTGTTGTCAACTGCCTGCACGCTTTCACTGCTGTCAAAATGTAACTTAAATGTAATATTGTAGTCAGTCAATACCTGCTGGTGACACAGCTGTGCAGTCCCTTTACTCTCCAGCAGACATGTACAGCTTTTACCACCCATTGATTTTTTCACTTCTCCTATCTTGAAATCACTGTTTTGAGCATATAATATGTCCCTGTGTAAGTATTATGTAGAATATCTAGTTACCATGCAATTTATGAACATTTCCAATGCTTAATTTTGTTGATTTGATTAACATACTTCCTAATGGACTGGTGTATTTGGTATTGCTGTACCAAAGTTTTCTCAGGGTGGGAGCTCAAATAGGACCTCTGTTCCTATCAAGTATTCCTATCAAGTATTTTGACAAACACATTTGTTTTGGGCACTGAAAAGTAAATGATTACCACTGTGAGTTTTGGTTGCATGGCCTAGGGAAAAATAGCTTTATTCTGTTTGTGAAGATAAGTCAGTATGCTGAAAAATTCAGCTTTCCCATGACTAGTTCTAAATGATTGATGATGAAAGGCAGAGGAGAGTAAATAAGTTCTCCAGTAATTTAGGTGTTACTTTGAAGCATTTATGAGAGAGATGTCTGACAAATCTAGGGCATGTCTGTATTTCGTGTTTGCATGGCTGTGTGTGCAGACCCACCTAGTGGAGGTACAGTGGAAATGACAAGAATTCTTTTTCCTGCAAACTTTTCTTTCTGAGATTGAATTAGCTAAATTGGTAAAGGTGCTCTTCCACTAGCAAAAGTTTGTGTCTAGGTTTGATTGGCACTGCAGTAGCAGCTGCAAGGTGCAGCATCTTTCATGTTCCTCACTGGCATATGTATGCTACTAGAATTTGGTAAACTAGGTCTAACCTTAGGCTACAGTCATTGTGTCTGGCAAGAATAAGAAATTAACTTGTTTTATATAATTTGCAATTTAAAGTAAATTACATTCAGAATATACAGACTGAAATATGTTTCACATTTTGTCTTCTCTCTGCAGGAATGAGCTGGAACGCCAGTTTCTTGAGCTGTTGCAGTTCAATATTAATGTTCCCTCCAGTGTTTATGCCAAGTATTATTTTGATTTGCGTTCCCTCGCAGAAGCAAATAACCTGAGTTTTCCTTTGGAGCCCCTCAGCAGGGACAGGGCGTATAAACTTGAGGTAAACCACTTTCTTTTTAGATTGCTCAGCGATGAGCATTTAGGGAAATTTGGAATTTTGTGTTGTATCTCCCTTTCCCATCTCTTTTGAAATATTCCATGAGATATTAAAATATCATGTGTCCCTATTTCTGTAACTGTTTTGTTAATGCTTTGGGTATTCATGGACATGGGGACAGGTTTTTGGCCTGATTTGCTTCCTACCTTGTCTTGCTTTCCATTTCTTTTTCAGTTCTAGTTGTCTGAATAGGCTTTGTTAAAGTATCCACAAGTTTTACAACGGCTCTATTCACAGTCTAGTTTCGTGTGTTCATTTGGTTTCTTAAAACTGATTATCTACCTTAAAGGACAGAATATTAACAAGCGTTGCTGAAAATAACTATTCATGTGCTTGTTACCTGCTAGCGCTCCACTTCAGATGGATCCAAATCTGTTACTTCTTGTGACTTTTTTGTCAGTAATGGGAGAACAGAAACGGGCACATGTGTTTAGTGGATAAATCGTGGATGCATGTGAGGCCTTGTCATACCATGTGCAGAAAGCATGATGTCAGATGGTGTGGACTGTGAGATGCAGGGCACTGTATTTCCACAGACACAGGAGGAGTTCAAAATCATGGGCCATTGTGAGCACTTTGCAAGGCTGGAATCTGTTTTTCCTGAGCTTTCTGACAATGTAATTTTTCAAACAAGGACTGTATTTCATGAGTGTGTCCACATTTTATTACAGATTTTGAAATTTGTCATTAGATGCTAGCTGCTTTTAACATTGCATATCTCTATGTAACAGCTTTGCACTGGAAGTTGTTTCCTGTGGGTTAGAGTGAGCTTTGCATGTTCTGAAACTCCAAGTCCTCCTGTAAACCAGTCAGGCTGTACTCTACATATTTTTGTGGGGGGAAATAGTGTATGGGAAGATTAATTGACTCATTTGTGACTGTAATGGGAACAGAAAGTGGTGGAGAAAGAATCAAAGCGTATTTCCATAAGTTGTGTTTCTCATTCTTTCTAAATACTTTTTCTAAATTTCACAGGTAGCTCCAATTGAGGATGTAACTTAATTCTGTATATGGAGCGTGATGTAAATTTGCTTCAGATTTTGTTTCTGTTGAAGAGAATTAAAAACAAAAAAAAAAATTGATTGGGGTTATAATAATAAATAAGAAGCATTTACTAAGTTATAGGGGTCTTGATACTAAATGCCATTACATATATTAAAATTGAATTAATTACTTTTAGAAGAAATTTAGTGCACAGTTTCCTAGCACTGTCAGTCTATGTTGCATACTGTGTGTAACAGCAGGTTTCAAATGAAGGTAAGAACGATAGCTTCTAAAACCTTTGAAGAAAAGAAAATACAGAATTACTGTAAATACCCAGAGAATGCTGTGGCTCTTTACTAACTGAGCGTATGTAAAGAGAAAGAAAGGAATATTTGTCAGTAAATCCATTTTATTAAAATTTTTTCCATGTTGGGGATGCTTTGTGCTGCCAGCAGAAGTTGGCTGTAAGTAACCCTGCTAGTCAAAGAGGATGTTTTCTTCAGGGAAGAGGAAGACTATCTGCTGTGAAATGAACTCTGTCTACCACCTCCTTCCCTCCATTCTGTGGCCAGAAGGAAGGGAACTGCCTTGTCCCCTGGCAATATTTGCTTGTCAGTAGTGTGCCCTTGAAACTAGCTGACAGCATAATTTATAGCCTCGTTCCTTGAGCACAGTTAAGCATTTAGCTTGCCAAGAGTTATCAAAATGCATTTGCTGCTCTTCTCTAGGTCTCTCATATGCTGTTCAGCCCAAGAGTTCTCTGTTTTTAAAACAGTTGCCTGGATTGTCAAGTGGAGTAGATGTAGCACCACACAGGCTATGATATTTTTGATACTGAGAGAAAAGCTGCAGTCCTTGATGAAAGACATCAGACTCATAGTGAATGTATGTATGCAGTGTCTGATAAATGGAAAGGACCTTTCTCAGCCCTAAGATGTAAAACAACATTTACTGACACTGGAGATCACAAAAGATTTTGCATAAAGAAATGGTTATATTATAACATATTTTTGCAACTTTTGCATTTTTCAAGCTTTTTTATTTATCTAAAGCAGGAGTATTAGATCTGGCATGGCAGAATCCGCATTGCTATTTCTGAAGGTATCATGACCTTGACATACCTATGATGAAAAAAACAATCCAAGGAAGACCAAGGACAAGGCTAGTAAATGCCGTTCCTCATCAAATGGAAATGCTGGACAAAATCCATCAGCTTAGAGGTGTTATAAGAGGTTATAGTTCTTGTTAAAAGTGATACCACTTACTGGAGCATCTACAGTGGATATTTTTCCTTATTCAGTGTTCCCACAATTAACGCTTAAGCAGCAGCTTTGTCTTTTAAATAACTAAAAGAAAGTAATTTTTTCTTTGTTTTCACCAGCCTGTGGCCTGAAAGTGTCCTGATTTTTTGTTACACCAGTCCACCTAGTTTCCAGAAACCATTTTCATGACCTCTCTTTTTTTTTATCCCATTGTGTGAAATCATGCAATTAAAAATGGAAGATAACGTTTCATTAGATCCATCTAGTCTGTCCACCTGCCAATGCTGTTTGTTCTAAGCAGCATACGTAGTAGCATGTTTCCTCCTTCCTTTTAATTTTGTCAAATGTCAAACCTTTGCTTCTCCTGAGAACTGTTTTCTAATATGGGAGATTTCTCTACCGAAAAGCTGTTGGATATCCAACCTTAACCCACTATTTTGTAATTTCTTATTCTTGCACCTGGTTATTCTCCCATGTACTGAACTAAACATGAGTCATATTCTGCTCTGTGGGGTAAGTCCACAAAACGTGCCTACCCTTTTTCTGCTTGTGATCTTAGCACTGTGCCTGTTTCAAAGCTAGATTTTGTAAGAGCATTCATTAGTGCACTCCCAATTTAACTATGTTGTCTGAGCTTTTTATTGTTAGGATAGTGAGAATAAGCACATAGTTCAGACTTCAAACTGCATACTGTATTTTCTTGACCCTAAAGTACAGTCTCAGAGGTCAAACAGATAAAAAAAGAGGGAAAAAAATATGCAAGTCACAAGGTAGAGAAGTGCTGCCATATTCCTACCGTTGCAGTGACTGATTGCAAGCCTACCTGTTGTGTATGTTCACAGCCCTCTTAGCCAAGCAGAGTGAAGGGAGAGCAAAACTCCCCTGCTCTTTTGCCAGGAGTAACCTAATTGCTCTTTTCATTCTCCGTCAATAAAGGCGAACCCACATCGTCACAGCTTCCAGTTGTTCTAGAGATTTTGTTTATTTTTTCTCCACATTTACCTTATATATAACCCTTCCCAACTTACTGCTGTCTGTCCCTGCTAGGTTATCTCTGGTTATCCTTTTTGGGGGATGTTGCAGCACTCGCAGTTGTGCGCCTTTGTGCATTCCCAGCAGTGAAGCCATAGCCAGCCCTGCTGCTTTCCCACCCTGCACAAACGTGTGCATGCTGCCAAAATTTGTGCTGTTACTACTATTGCCTTTCTCCAGAGACTTATCTAGAGTCATATAACTCAGCAGACGAACTGTGTGCACGTATATTTTGGAAGAATACGTATGTATGCATTTTTCTAGCTGATTACAGATATAACAGTCAAGTGCAATAAAATTTCACGTGATTGAGTAGTGATCTGGTTTTAAGAATCTTTTTATTTCATATAAGAAAAGGTCCCTTGCAAAAATTGGTTTATTTTTCTCTCAATAAAAGCAACAGAAATATCTGATGACAGAAAAGTGTTTGTAAGCTATTTGGATTTATTTTCACTGAAAACCAGTAATAAATATTTACAATTTTCTGCTTTTGTCTTGTTTCCCCATATGTTATGCTAAAGTTGACGAAGTGACTTCCCAAACAAGCTCCAAATGTCAATTTTGTAAATTATTTGAAAATAAAGCGACATCTTTAGATCCAGGATACATCAGCCAGGGTGTTTCTTATCTGTATGATTAATCACCAGAGCCTAGAGATGCCAAATACTAAGTGCCACTTCCAAGCAAAATTTCATTTTGTCTGACCAGGTGCCAGAATAGAAATCTTCCTGTGAAACAGGCAATTTTGAAGTGATTACCTTCTCTATCTGTTTGATGCCTAAAGTAATAGCCTGACTTGGCAGCTGAAAGAAGCTGAGCTCTACCTCAGTACACCTATTTGCCAAGCCATGCTTTGGCACATTATTTCGTGATTGAACACTTTTTGTCTATTGGATTTTAAATCCGACTGAATTGCATGAACTTTCTTAGTCTATTGAGTCCATTGAGGTTAAATTAATAAAATATTATTAAGCAGTTTCAAGTGAGTTATGTTTTGCATATCAATGGGAATATTTGTGTTATTTTATTTTGTTGCTCTCTTCGTGTGTACCAAAAAACCCCAAGAATGTGCAAGAATGGCTTTAACAAAAGGAAATTCAGTTTCCAACTAAAAAGGAGTAACTGGTTTCTTGTTGGTAGGTTTTGTTGGTTTGGTTTTGTTGGTTTTTTTAATATAATGTTTTTTTGTGGCCTGCTTGACCAAAGCATGAGGTGAATTTGCTGTCAGGCATATGTGTTGTGTGCTTCTGTCATACCTGCCTCTGGTCTATGCAGGACTATTACAATTAAATTCACTGCTGCAGCTTGCTGTGCTATAGAAGGAAATATGAAGAAAGAAAATGATGATCAGTGCAGTCAGGCTGTTTATTTGTACTGCCTTGTTTTATAATCAAGCACTTGTACTGGCTTTGTTTGCACAGCACTTTTTATTAAACACCCTATCTTAAAACACAATTTAAAAGCATTCCCGAGTAAATAAAAGTACTGGTTTAGTTCATCTTATTTTTTTGTATTTGACCTTGAGTGCTCCTTGCAGTGAGTTTTTTCTGCAGTTCTCTGTGTTTGATGCCAGAGTTAACATTCCCACTGATGCCAACCGTAGCCTGTCCTATCCATATGAACTCTAATAGACCTGCTATTTTAGGGCACAGCGTACTTGTGCATGTGAGGTCTATAATAAATACTTGTTTTAAACTCAGCTAAAAACAGTAGAAGAAACAAAATGTGAACTCCGGTGTAGTAGAATAGGAATCAATATTTGACTAATGTTTGTGTCTCTAAAAGTTTTTTGAAATTTCTGTGTATTTCTAGTGCAAATTAAATTATTCTGAATAGGAGTTACACTTCCCACTGGCATCTTATAAGATAGCCTGATCACACAGAAGTCACCCCTTCTGAAATGCAAGGAAACAACTTGTAATGTTTCTGTAAGCAAAGTAGGGCGAGTATTCTGCCAGACCATTTATCAGTAGAGAAAAATATAATTACTACAGGACCTCTTAGGAAATATAAGAATTAAAAGTTGTCTTCTCTATACATTCTCCAATATGTTTACATTGTTATGTTAAGTTTTCCACAATTTTTGTCCCAGTGAAATGCTACGTATGAGTTTCCATATAGCAGTGGGTAAGCTCTGTCAGCTCCCTCAATGAAATTTGTGATGGTTAAGCTGTGAAGAACAGGCTTGCAATATGCTCAGTGTCCTTCAGAAGCAGCTGTGATGGGCAGTGCTATGTCAGCGTGTTCCTTTCTTTTAAGATTAATGAAATGAGAAAGAGGATATGGGGAGAAGCTCTTCACATGTTTAGCTTAATGAAATGACTGTTCGTAATTCTACCTGTAGATAGAAACCTGTGTTTAGTTTTGTTTTACCTGCAGAGTTGTGGTCAATGCAATTGAGGTTTTTCATTCTTTTATCTTACAGGCCATTTCCCGCTTGTGTGAAGATAAATACAAGGACTTCAGGAAAGCCGCAAAGAAACGGTCAGTCAGTGCTGACAATCTGACTGTGGTTAGATGGTCCCCTGCTATTATCTCCTAACAGAGGAGACTGGAAGATTCCTACGGACGTACTGTTTCATCCATCCATTTCTTTTTGGGGTGGGCTGGGGGTGGGGGGCTAAAGAAAAAAGACTTTTGTTTTTTTTATTTTTAAATCTGTCAAGCTGCCTTTACAGTGCCTCCCCATTGTGTAGCACACGAGTACATACCTAGTGGAAGGAGAAATGGAGAAAGCCGTGTTTGGGAGAGAAGATGGGCAATGATTTTTTTTCTCACTCTTGCTAACAGCTTTACCCTTTTTATGAGGAAACACCAAATCGGGTGCTTGGAAGGAGAAACAAAAAATGAAGTAGAGGCAGAAATATATGTAAGAACTGTGCCATTTTCTAATAAGCTGTACTCATGAAGAGAAATGGCAGCATGAAAACAAACCATGTAGTCAGATGACTGTGCACTAGAGGAATGAAATTGGGAGAGGTTTCTCTTAATATCCTTTCCATTTTTTGTTGGTTTTTGTTTTTTTTTTTCATTCCTCATTGCTGCTTCCCAGGATAAATTCTTCCCTTTGCACAGCAAGAAATACGAAGTCTGTATTTACAGTAGCACAAGCCCCTGAATAAATAGTGTTGGGTTTTTTCACTGCACTTTTCTCTGTAAGCTGTCATATTAGCATTATTCTTCATAATTATTATGCATATGTTATATTTCTTGTATGCCTTTTATTGTATTTCAAAAGAGAGAACTTGACCATAGTGCTGAACCAAAAGTGTGTACAGGGATCAGGAGATCTTCGTAATTTCATGATGTGTTTTATTTATAGTATACTTGGGTGCGTGTGCCTTCCTGAGTTCTTGGAATCATTTATTTTTCCTTAATATAAAGATACAGTTATTAAAGTATTCAGATGATGATGATAAGACTTGGGCCAAATGTCTGAAATTTGCAACAGATCTTGTGATCCTTTTTGCAGATTTTCATAGCATTAGAAGTTTAGCAGAATTCATTCTGAGGGAGATTATTTTGGTTTTGTATGGCCTGACCAGTTCATTCCTTCACCTCCAGGTCCATTGTTGCAAGCAATATTCTCAATTTTTATATGTTTACTTTAAATCAAAGTGAGTCTGTTTGTATAAAATAAAAAATAATAAAAAAAATAGTTGTTCCAGTGAGAAGGCCTGTGGAAGAGCAGGAGGCAAATCTAAGATACTTGTCACAAATAGATTTCATTTTGAAACTAAAATACAAACCCTCATGTTCTTCAACCTAGGTGCTTATAGAAATTAACAGTAAACGAGCTGTGAACACAATTTCCAACTCTTATTATTATGCTCTTCTGTTGTTGTTACTAGTTCCCTCTTACCATGGCTGTTGCCCGCTTGGAATTTGTGAGAAACTTGCATAGGAAATAACTTGTCAGTATAAGCATTTGCTTTATCATTTCCCAGGGTGGTTCCTTCCCCCCCCCCCCCCCCCCCCC
>JANRGW010019755.1:7160-18919 GCA_024733675.1 Psilopsiagon aymara | reverse complement strand
TAGTTACTAAACTGTTCTTATCTCAACCTGTGGGAGTTGCATTCTTTCAATTCTCCTTCCCATCCTTCCAGGAGCAGCGGGAAGAAAAAGGAGGAACTGCATGGCTGATTTATGGCTTAAACCACGACAGAGAATACCTAATTTGTGGTTATTTTTGTTTGTGCAACACCCATGATGTAAATTGTGCACTGGGTAGTTAATTTATGCTTGTTTTATAATGAATGCAACTTTTTTTTTTCCTTCAACCTTTTCTATTTGTGATGCTTTGACTTAATTTTCATGTTATTTTTTTTCCTGAACAAATTGTCATTTACTGTTTTTTCACTTGTTTACTTGGCAGATGACAAAGGAATGATTGAATTTGGGGTGTTCTTTGGTATCCCTAGCAAAAATTAACAGAGAGACTGCCCTGCAGGTGAGTTGTGTTGTCACCTTGGCTTCATGTGAGCTGTTCTTGAATCTCATGTTATCAGGTGAGAGGTGAGATATGAAATAGCATAAGCAGGTTCTATAATATGAGAATGAGGTGGATGTTATATAACACATGAAACCTCAGCTGCATAACTTGAAATTAGAGTAGTAGCTTCATACAGTTAATTAAAGCAAGGACAGAATACAGCTTCGTATTGCAATAGTATTAAATCAAAAGAGTGCTCTAGGTTATGAATTGCTTTTCTATGTATATGCAGCTTCCTTAGCATGATTCTCACATAGGACACACAAGTACTGCTTCAGAGGATGTGTTCTCCATAAGAGCATATGACTAGGTAACACCTTTGTGGAGGGTTGACCTTGGTAAACTGTCAAGTACCCATGCAGCCACTCTCTCACTCTTTCTTGTCAAGAGGATGTGTAGAGAAAATAGGATGAAAAAGCTCATGGGCTGAGATAAGGACAGGGAGATCACTTATCAATTATCATCAGAGGCAAAAGACTTGACTTGGGAAAAATAAATGCAATTTATTGCTGCTTAAAATAGAGCTGGGTAGTGAGAAAGAATGACAAAAACTAAGCCACCTTCCCCCTAAACCTCCACCCCTTTTTCCCAGGCTCAGCTTCACTCTTTCACTCCTCACTACTCTGCCTCCCCCACCCACTGAGCTGTGCAGGGAGATATAGAATGGGGGTTGCAGTCAGTCCACAGCACTTCTCTGCCATTACTTCCTCCTCACACTGTTCCTCATTCCAGTGTGGGTCCTTCCCATTTGCTGCTGCTCCTGTCAAGGGAACCTTTTCCAGCATGAGCTCTCCAAAGACTGCAGCTCCTTCAGAGAATAAAATGAAAGAGAGTGGAAGTAGGATAGTTATAAAGAAGAAGTTCTTCACGGTGTGGTGATAAGGCGCTGACACAGGTTGCCCAGAGGAGCTGTGGCTGCCCCATCCCTGGCAGTGTTTAAGGCCAGGTTGGATGGAGCCTTGAGTGACCTAATCTAGTGAAGGGTGTCCCTGCCCATGGCAGAGAGGCTGGAATGAGATGATCTTTAAGGTCCCTTCCAACAGAAAGCATTCTATGATACTATGATGATTCTATGAACATCCAGTGGCTCTTGGGTAGGGTCTCCCTGGCTGTTTCTTTCCACTAGCTACAGGGAATACCTGGTCTCTTCCATGGGCTGCAGGAAAACCTCTGATCCAGCACTACCACCCCCTCATTCTTCACCGACCTTTGTGTCCAGAGGATGTTTCTCACGCTTACTATTTTTGAACTTGCTTCTCTCTCCCGGACAGTGTTCTGTCCTTTCTTATATACATTCTTCTAGGGCTGCTGCACAGGGGTTGACCGGCTCAGTGGGCTCCTTGGTTACACAGCTAGTGTAACCAGCTGTGGCTAGCATGGGGCACTTCACTGCTGGTGTCTGTGTGCCTGCAGTCCATACAACCTCTCTTGAGCTAAGGGAAATTTCCTAGGTTTTCCTGCATTCCAGTGTTTCAAATCTTGCTTTAGAAAGATGCAAACAGGCACAGTCTGTGCTTCTTGATTCTCACCAAGTATATTATTTTAATGTGAGTTTCAACTGTAAGAACACACTGAAATTAACATTTGATGTCTTATTCTTTGATATCTGGCATTTTTCACTAGCAGACTATAATAAAGAAGTCAGTTATTGCTATTAGACATATTTTAGAAGAATTCTTTTTTGATGCATATCTCCACTCGGATTATTAAATTTAAATCACTGCTGCTATCAGTTTGAATACTAATGATACACTCTGCCAGATGGAAGCCTTTAATAAATTTTCACATTTCTCTAACAGTCAGCTGTAAATCTTAAATAAGAGACTTTTTTTTGGGTGATGCCAGCTTTAATGCCTTATGTCCACACTGATTTCAATGTCATTAGTACCTGGGAGACAGGAAGCTCTTTAATTAAATACCATTCTTTCACATTTATTGAAATGCACGGCGACACAAACTCTCTTACCCTGTGTGCCATTTGCTGTAGCACAGTAAAGGGTTGGGGTTTCTTTGGTGTATAGTGAATGGTTTCTGAACCGCCAGTCTCTTTTCTGCTGTACTTGTGCTGCATACCTGAGACCATCCTTCACTGTGTCATTCAGCTGATGTTCCTACTCACACTTTTGAGCTCTTTTCTATTGCTTTGTATGAAGCTCCAAGTACTGGGGCTTGTGAAAGGGACAGGGAGCTGCCCTGTAGAAACATTCCTGTTTCTTAGTCTTGATACAATACTTGGCTGATTTTAGGCAATTTGTACTCCTCTGAGAGCACTGACACCCTTTGCAGTACCAGGGCTGCTGTTAGAACTCAACACCACAGGTGCAGGATGAATGAACCTTAATAAATAGGTATGTCTCTTTTGTCAGCACATTTGATAGACTCTGCTCATCAGCTAGTGATATTTTCCTCCAGAGTAATTTGCTATATTCACTTTTAGACTTAGGAATTTTTGCATGGGAGATATGCAGTAGATAAAATCTCTGTTGTGTTCAATTTCATATGGGTTAACTTTTTCTTTGCTGCATTCTGCCATCTGGAAAAGGCTCCTTCAGGGAAAAAAAATGATTACTATCACTCTGCTGAAAGTATAGGAAGAAATATGCTGGAAATCCTGGATGTGGTGGGGGGGAGAGAGTAAACACTAGGTAACAGGAGAAAATGAAATCATAGCATTCAAACTTTCTGTACCTTGGGCGAAAGAGAGAACAAAACTACTTTTGTGAGTCAATAACTATTCCCAGTGGAATCTTTGGAAAGCCTACAGTTGGAGCAAATTTTTCAGTTATTGAGTTATTTTCTCACCAGTATGTTTCACTTATTGATTTGTGTTGTCATTAAACCTGAAAGCCACACAGTTAAATCTGTTTCATCAATGCACCAGGCTCTTCAAATAATTCCATTATCTAATGATTATCTGAAGTGCCAATTACAGGAAAGTAATTAATGATATCATAAGGCAGAGAGCAGGTTTTGCTGAGCTTTGCGGTGGCATTTTGTTCATTGGTTTTCTGTTTTTTGCTCTCTCTGCTCCAAAGGTAGGAAAAAAATATGCCAGTTGGAACGTTTCTATCATGGAACAAAAGATATCAATTATGGAAAAGTATGGGCAGCAACAAAACATTTCAAATAATTTTAAGAAATTTTCTGACATAGTAATGGTAATTATCATATTTCAGTTTCAACGACTGTAATTAAACCTGACCTTTAAGTTAATTATGTCTTGACATTTTTGATTTTAAACTAGCTTTCCCTGTGGTGATGATGTGTTATATACAGATGCTAATAAGTAGTTCCTGTAGTGCGAGCAAGCAGATTTCATATGTGCCTACCCTGCAGTTCAGAGAACAGTGTCATACACATACCAATCTTTATACATTTGTGCAGTTTCGGTAGTGCTGTTCCTAGACTTTGTAATGTCATCCTAACTTTCTTCTTATTCAACAAAAATCACCAATACAATTTTAAAAGGAGCTTAATGAGCAGTAATATATGTTGTTATTATTGTAATTCTGTATTTACGTGGAACTATTAGCTCAGCATGGCAATATGAAGAAAAATAACTCTTACAAAGGCTGCTGCATATGAAGACCACAATGAAATAGTCAAACATGGGAGCTGGAAAATTAGGACAAAATATAAATTGAGAACTCTTCTTCCTAAATATAGCATTAAGCCTAGCTAGGTTCAAGATAGAACATAAAGGTGAGTTTATATAATGCTGGAAGGAACATCAGTGATGGAAGTTTTAAAGGTGTAAGGAGAGGCACTTCTGGACAAAATGGATGTTGCAAAAAGGCAGTCAAGGGTTTTTTTTAATGAAGATAGTAGAAGTGATATTGAAAAGCTGCATTTATGAAAATAAAGCCCACACTGGGGTATCACAGAGAGCTCTCTCTTACATAAAAAAGTTCAGAAATCTTCAGGAAAGATCTTGGCCCTTTTGAAACTCCAAGGTGGCCTTGTTGCTTGTTTGGAAGGGGTGAGAAGTTTGTGTCCAGAGACATGTTTTATGTGTAGAGAACACTAAGTTTCATTGTCCTCATGCTCATACTGTGCCTTCAGAACTGAACTCTAAATTTCATTGAAAAAAACTGCTGCCCCCTTTAAGTCTACAAGCACAGCCATTTATACAGTGTCCTACACAGGTGTGTATAACTCCTTCCTGATCCATACATTCATTGGCCTCATACATGTCATATACTGAGAAATCTCTATCCTGCCTGCTTTCAGGCTGCATAAATTCAAATCTGTATGGAATTCTTTGCATATTATAAATATATATAATTGAAGTGGGATGGAGACAAAATTCAAAATAGTCTGTGTTTATATGGAAAGCTGAATACGGCTGAATAATACAGGCATAATGTTTACTAGTTTTGGTGGCTCTTAGCCTTCAAAATATGTGTGATAGTTATATGTCTGATTAGTACAGCTGCCCAAAAACATTTCCCCAAAGCCAACAACCAGTACAGTACAGATATTTAGGGTGAAAATAGGAATCCCCCTATAGCCTGTTTATTTTCTTTCCTATTCTAACAATTCCTCAACAAGTTTTCTTAAGCTGTTTGCTTATTTGGATAAGTCATAGTTTATTTGATGTTTTCTTTCTGCACAAAATCTGACCTTTTTATAGTGGGTCACTAATGATAAGGAAAAGGTCAACAGAAAGTTTTACAAATCAAGAGGCCTACCCTTGCTTAGAATATCTGGACCCTGGCTGCCTGACCTATTAATTGACTGAGTTTTCTAATTGGTTCGTCATTGCTATTTGGCCAGTATTGTAATGTTGTTAACTGCTAGTTTAGCTAGAACATGAAAATCAATCTGCCAGAAAAGGGCATAGCAAGCACACTGCCTATAGAATATTTTATGTTTGGTTTTGGCGTTCAAAAGGTGCTTTTTCATTTGTGTGATTCTGATGTAATACTGTAGATTTATTTCCAAACTAAGTGACTTACAACTATGAATGATATCTTATAAATGTCTTTTTGCATTGCATTAAGAAGGTTTTTTTGATGAAAGACAAACCACAGAACACATATGTTTAAGAGGTATGTGACAGGAGAATGTTATGCTCCTTGAGTTGTGGTGCAAAGAATAGTTGCGCTGTGTATCCTGACATTTTTCCATAATTACTGCAGTTTTTGCTTTCTGAAATAAAACTTCACAGAGTGTGGGATCTACTAGAACTAATAGAACACATGAAAAAGCAAGTGACATTATACAATAAGTACAGAAGCAACGGCTCATTCTTTTCCTGCATAAGTTTCCTCCTAGCTATGCTGTTTTTGGCATTTTAGAAAAATAACACAATTGATCTGATCTGAAAACTGCATGAAAAGCAAGAATGCTTTCATCAAAGTGAAAATGAAAAAAATAAGCCCTTGACTTTCCTATACTTAAGTTTGTCAGATCCAAAGGAAATGAGGCAAACATGTACTTGGATTGGGACTTGATTATAGAAATGACTTGGAACTTAGCCTGGAAATGGGCTAAGCCACTCCATCCCCATTGTTTTGTTTATCATACTGCTTCTTTTCCTTTACACTTTATGCCCTGATTAAAAGGTGAAAGATCTTTTCTATTCTTCAGATAGTAAATAGCAGAAGCTTATTTTAATTGGGTAAAAATCATTTTATTTAATGTTTGTACCATTCTTCTCAAATATGAGACCTGAATTATGTCTAACATATTGACATTAATTCAAGATGTAAAAATGCAGAAATATCTCTGTATTTTAACCAGAAGTATAATATAGAATATTAAAAACATCGCAAGAATTAATGGTTGGGTTTTGGCATAGAGAGTAATTAATAATATCCCTATTGTGTCATCTACCATATACTTCTTTTGAAAATGGTCCAAAGGCCACTAAAGTTAGTGAAGCTCCATGTCTTTAAAATCAATTCTAAATCTTTGCCCTAAACACCCATGGAAGAAGCAACTGAGAGACAATATGAACAAAATTAGAACTGCAGGTTGTAAATTGTGGATAACTGGGGAAGAGCTGCTGTTTAAAAAAAAAAGATAAGCTCCAGGGAGTATCATGTAAGACTAACAGGTGGCAGTACAAGGCGAGCAAAAGAAGACATTTCTCTATGAAGCATGTAGGTAAGCTGTGGGACTCCTTTGCCATGGAAAGTTATGGATGCCAGATGTTAACAGAAGTGCCAAAGCAGTTGAACAAATCCAAAGGGGAGCAGAGCTATTAAGCACACAGACATAATGCCAGGGTCAGGATGACCCAGATCCTTACTGTGCTGAAGGCAGTATTCTGGGGAAAGACTGCCATGTATGTCCCCTGCTCTGCCTTTCACTGAGTGTTGGCTGTTAGTCTGAGCCAGTAGTGGGTTGCCTAACAAAGAAGACTGATGTCACAACTCGCTAGATCCACTTGCAATTTCTTAAATGGCTGAATGAGCATCAGAACTAGTGATTCTGTTCCTCTATAGGTGTGTGACACATATTTGATTCTGGTTAATGAAAGGTATGAGCTTTGGTTGATGTTTTTCCCACAGATTTGAGCTGGAAATGATGTACCTACCTGTTGTTTTATAATATCTCAAAATTATTGAGCACGTACTCCAGCTTTTTTTCTCAGAAAATAAGTATCTTCAGCATGCCTACTTTCATGAGGATTTTATTATCTCTGAGCTCACTCCCATTTTGTGAGAATGTAAATGTAGCTAAGCTTGCACAGAGGGATCTGAAATTTTGAGAGAACAAACATGCATGGAAACATACATAGCTTTGATCATTTAAGCTTTGTATAATTAAAATAGCAGGCTGAAAACAAGATGTCTGACTGTTTCTCTGTGACAAGCATAATAAAGCAAAAGACAAGATTTAATTTCATTGCTAGTTTAAGTACTATGCACTCAGTGTTACAAAACAAACAATTAGAAAAGGTCCATGCCTGACAAATCTCGCCATCTAATTAGGATGGTTTCAGTACAAACCATTAGAAGACTGACAGTGGAAACAAGACGGGTCACAGGAATTTTATGAATAAAGGCTATGTGGGAAAAAAATAGCTGGTGAAAAGTATGCTGAAAAGACAAATAATGTGAAATTTCCTTCCAGCAGTGTGCCATAAGGAGAATTATCTTCTCATAAGAACTGGGCAGCTGGAATTTTCCTTATTGTTATAGTTTATTTTTATGATGAGATATTCTCCTGAATACTGTGCCCTGTATTCTCAGGTTCACATGTCTTTCACAGGAAAATTTCCATGAAATCTTGGGTTAAGTCAGTAATTCAAAGTGGGACATTTTTCCTTCAGGTGGGCCAGGCCTAACAGGCTTTTACACACAATTGTAAGGTGGAACATGGTCCTCCAGGCATGGAGGAAGCATACAGTTGCCACTAACATTGTGGGTCCATAGTAATAGTCTGGGGAAACTTTCCCAAGGACATTGGTGAAAAGCTAATGTGTAAGAGGAGAGCTATGGAACCTGTACTTTCAGAAAGAGTAGTGGAGATTTAAAGATAAATCATAGTGCATGTTCTGTAGTTTGACATGGTTTGACACCACTAGAATACTCACTAGTGACCAAAAGCAATGAAGAACTGCACCACAAATACTTAAATATTATCTTAAGACATTATCTGAAGTCAAGATTTAATAGCAAGTTTCCTTCTGAGAGGAAAAAAAGAATATTAATACTTCATCTAAGTCTGTATTAGACCAATACCAATTTGTCATTTTACCTTTATTTGATGTTTTTTTTATAAGGATGATTTAATTTCAATGCCTATACTATTTTCTGAGCTGTTACCATTTTAAATACTTCTATACCTCATGCTGTTACGCTTTTGAACATACACACAATATACTTCTCTCACATCTAGCTTTCTTATAGCAGAAAGAAAACATTTTTAATTTATCAAAGAAAGTCTTTCATTTCTTGTTTGCATTTTGTTTCCTTTATAAATAATTTTTATGTACAGTTTTAAAAATATAAACAAATCCTCCATGACATTCTTTCTGATCATTAACATCCACAGTCTCTCAGATCAAAAGTTTTTCTGGGTTTCTTTGTGAACATGAAAAGTCCTAATCCACACACCCAAGAAACTTACAGCAGAATTCTTTTCCTTCCATTATTTCTGGTTTTACTCAATAAATCTGAGAGGTAAGTGATGAATAGTATGGCTCAGTTCAGATATCCCTTGAATTTAATGGACATTGCAGAGCTTGAAAGAGGTTGAACCAGGCTATATATGACTTAGATGGTTTTTTTTCACCCAGAGTGAAATGAAATAAGCATTCTTCTAATCTTCTACAAAAATATTGTTTATAAATATTTTTTTTTACTTCATGACAGACAATTTCAGGCTTATTAAACTTATTTTTGCCTTAGAAAATGGAATGTTCATTAAAATTCACATTTATCTTAATATTATAAGAGTTGCTCATGCCACATAAGTTAATTTTGAGGAAAAATATAATTAAGTTATTGTAATGGTAATAATTGATAAGTGGGGTACTTCAGGGAACTGACTGTTCTGTTTGTAGCTTGGTCACATTTCCAAGATTAAAAGCTGAACAAAACTTACTATAATGAGAGTAAATGGCTGCAAAAGTTATCTCTGTTAATTATTAGCTAGTGAATAAATAAGATTTTATGGAAAGTATGGGATGAATGAGGTGGCCTTTTCTTTCTCTCCCTCCTACATTTTGTGCCCTCAGAATGAATTGTTGCTTGACTTGACAGTATAGGGAGCATTGTGGAATAAAAAATCAACCTCCAAATGGTGGGGTTTTTTTATTGCTGTTATGTGCCCTTATCTCTGCCATTTTCCCAAAGATAATTCACAAATTCCCTTAATTTCCTTCTGTTTATTACTGTGCTGCCCCTGGCCTGCCTACCTCAAAATTTTGTGTTCCTACTCTCCATCAGTATTTCAGAGGTTCCCTGGATAACTCTCACTCAATGATCTCAGAATTTTTCCCTGTTGTCAAATGAACAGGCCCCATTTCTATTTGCATTTCATTAATGTAGTGTTGAATTTAAGAGATCCAAGTCTTGTGCTCACCTGTAACGGACTTCACTGAGCAGCTTTGCAGAGTGTTTAATCCTCAAGTAGAAGAGAGGAGAGACCAGAAAGGAGAGGCCTCTGTGTTAAAAGGAGTCCCTAAATAAGCAGGCAGATTGCAGCATGGCTGTATCTTTGTGTGTTTGTGTGGCCTGATATATTCATTGAGTGATTCAATATGTGGGGATTTTTCAGGGATTCGTGGGGAATTTCAGGGATGTGTTGGAAAATTGGTGCCTGGAACCTATCTGTATGTTGTAACTTTTTCCTCGAATGTGACAGTCATCACAATTGTACAGGCTAAAACATGAACCTAATTACTGCTTGGGGCAGAGCAGAAGCTCAACAAAAGACTATCTTAAATCAGCAGTACAGAGAATTCTTCATTCTGAACTTCGACTGCAGGTATGAATTATGTGTCTAGTCATTTAAACTCCCTCTATCTTCAAGAGGCCAATTTATACCAAGTCTGAGAAAAGTATTTCCAGAGAGTACTTTATCCTTTATGGGCAATTTTATGATGTGTGTCTATCTTCCCCTGTTGGCAGTGAAGGGATCTTTGATTGGACAGCTGTACTGTTGAATTGCACGAATTCTGCTTGAAATGTACAGCTGTATATTGCAGATGAGGCTGAGTCCCTTTAGCCTTTCAAGTCCAGTGATTTCTAATAATGTTAAGCAGAGAAGGATACATTTTCAGACATTTAGATGCTTAGAGGTACCTAATAGGATTTTCAAGATCACTGAAGCAGCCTGGATGTCTAACTTCAGTTGATTTACCTGAGGTAGGTGACTATTTCTGTTTGTCTATATGTGGGCTTGTTTTGCTTTTTTTCCCCCCATAATCTCTCTCAGTGCTTTTGATAATCTTGCTCACAAACCTACTTTCATTTCTAAGGAATGCATTCTATTTATAGCTATTGTACTACACTATATCCAGGTAAAATGTGCTAAATCTCAATCTTTAGATTTTAAGCAAAAAAGTTTTTATTAAACTCTTGTACAAGGTCATCAGTTTTGCAGTGCAGTCTGTGAGGCTGTCATGTGGAGTCATCACTTTTCTAGAGAACTGCTGGTACTTTTATACTTCAGCTACCACACTGTGATTTTTATTGCAGTTGTTGTAACCGAAAATATATATTTGAAAAAAATCGTGTTCTCTTTGGTTTAGGGGAATAATTTTCAGTATAGTGGAGCATAGTGTTTTCAATGTGGTGGACAACAAAATACTGCATTTTGATTGACTAGCAGTATGAAGCAGTGGCATTAATTCTTTGTTGCTATCCCCATGACAGTAAGACTCCATTTAAGTGTGCTTCCTGAATGAAACTTCTCTGGTGGCAACGGGATGACCGCATAGAAGACATTCAGTCTCACTCCTAGTCTACCTTCAGTAGTTTCTTTAAACAGATCTGCATTTATTTAAAATAATGACTACCTGATTTATTCCCCTGTCCCAGTTTTCACTTTGCTCTCATTCTGCCAATCTGGAGTGACAAGTATTTTTCTACTTCTCAAAACTTTCTTTGGACAATAGATTGTATTTTTCTTTAAATGTTATGTTTAAATATGTAACTTTTTAAAAGAACTGTCTGTGAATAAAGCACACAGATTTGATATAATTTGAAACAATTTCTGTCAAATCACAGGTAGACATACCTACTGTCTGAGAGTTATTACGCATTTAAGATCACTGTTCCTGCAGGTATCTTTTGGTGTTGTTTTGTCTACATTATTGTTTCCTACCTTCAATGAGTAAGTGGAACAATATTAATGAATTGGTGGAAATACATATGAAAAGTAATTACTGTTAGATTGTTTTATGCAGAAAGTCATTGCAAGGGCAGTGTGCTTGTTATTTCTTAGCACAGCCCTCTGTTCCTACCTCCTTCATTCTGCTGCTGCAACATAGGTCAGATGGTTCCACATGCCTACATTATGGCGTTCTTATGGTCCTGTCAGTCACAGATTTTGCAACAGTGAAAGTTTCATTCTGTCGGACTGCTTGGCAATACTGATGCCAGGGCCAGATGATGCTGATGTTGTTGCCCAAGAACAGGAATCTTGGGCTTATCCCCAAAAGAATATGGGGATTTCATTCAAGGGGTTTTTGATGGTAGTGTTTCCTTAATCTTAGTAATTTTGTTCACAAGTGAAATATTAAAATATCTAAAAAGGTGAAAAATACATATTTGCATAAATTGCTTATCAATCCTTTATTTGGAATCAGTTTCTCTGAGGCCTTCCCCCCCCCCCCCCATTT
>JANRGW010019753.1:0-27082 GCA_024733675.1 Psilopsiagon aymara | reverse complement strand
AAAAGAAAAGAAAAGAAAAGAAAAGAAAAGAAAAGAAAAGAAAAGAAAAGAAAAGAAAAGAAAAGAAAAGGAGAAAAAACCCTGCAGCTACCACCAGCTTTGATCCTTATCAACAGTAACCTACTCTTTTTCTTCAGGCTCTGTAAAAGTTAACAATAGATTATAGGAAACAGGAAGGTTTTAAGAATTTTAAATACCTCTTTCTAGTTAGTTCTTGGGCTATGGAGAGCCAAGCAATGGATTAGATTAACTAGAGGTTATATTCTCAAACTCTAACCTAACTTGGAAACATTTTATTATAAGGACTCACCTCTATACAAAAAGAGAATGAATTTTAGCACCAGTTCCCTCTCCTGAACCTCATAAAATCCAGCTGTAGAATCACAATCAAATCAGTATACACCAAATTCTTAATCCCCAGCTTTAGCTATCACCAAAAGACCAATATATGCAATAAACGATAACGAAAAGACATTGGCCTAACACAAGCAGATGAAGTATTAAGCTAGCCTTTTGGTATTTCCCTTGATGTAATCTTGATTTGAAATATGTCTCCTCTAAATGTAATTAGAAATATAGCTGAGACACATTTTTATATCAGATGCAAATACAGACGAATGGAGATAGTGTTGACATCACTTTCCTTTCCACTTTTACTGTCTTTATAACATGAAACTTCCAGACTGTGTAACATGCTCACTCCCATTTATGGAGTGGAAATGCTTGGAAATTTTTGAGAGTGGGATGGCTCTAGAGGACTGTGTAGGGTGAAGGAAGCCAAAATGGTTATGGTACTTTTTATGCTGGGTAATACTGGGATCAGCCTAATGCAAGATGTTTCCAGGAATAAAAATCTGTGATTAGTTTTAGAGGGAACTAGACTATACACTCCAGTATCAGAGATAGGAATAAACTAACTTTTATGCAATGTGTGCAAATGGAGGACCGGAGGAGTAAACTGCACAGGTAAAACCTAACAGCATTATGAAGTTCAGTTGTATAGTACACCCAAGAAGATGGATCTGTTTCCTTTGCTTGGCACCTAGCAGGGTCTTCCTGCAGTGCCTGTTTTC
This sequence comes from Psilopsiagon aymara, assembly GCA_024733675.1. Classification (NCBI taxonomy): domain Eukaryota; kingdom Metazoa; phylum Chordata; class Aves; order Psittaciformes; family Psittacidae; genus Psilopsiagon; species Psilopsiagon aymara. The sequence goes on along the minus strand of JANRGW010019753.1, from coordinate 26,009 downwards.
AGATACAACCCTCAATTTGCCAGAAGGTAGAAGGAAACTACATTTACCTTGATGTTATACTTTCCATAAGCATAAGCTCCTGACCGCTGCCTAAAACAGAACCTCATCACCCTTGTTGTTTGTTGCAGAAAAAAAACCTCAACCCAAAACCAAAGCCAAAACCAACCCAAAAACATGTGCAGGTTTATCTTTGGAGACGTACCCTCAGCTACTATTAAACTGCAGATCCACTAATGTCAGATCATAACCTGAGGATAAGCACTATGGAACGACAATAATTGCAGGATCTAGTCCATTATTGTACAGATTCTGAAGACTTCCTGATTATTTTAAAAATCATTCTCAAATCCTTGTCCCTGTACAATTATTGTTCATGTCTAATTGATGTACAATCTCAGAGGATCAGTTGCCTCATACTGTACCTGACATATCATTTCTCAAACAGAGATTACTATTAGACATCTCCCTTCCATGCTTTGCATAGGTCACTAAAGTAGCATCAATCTGTGCTAAAATGAATTTTAATCTGTGTCATATTCGGATCACAGCTGCAAAGATGTACATGCTTGAGAGTAAATGCTTGAGAAAAATCATCTGCAAAACAGATTTTAAAAGCTATTCCAGCTATTCCATTCCCTTTGCTCTTTTTTATTTACAGGAAAAGATAGAGCAATCTACTTTTGAAAATAAAAGACAGCGACTCAAGGAAAATATCATGCTTATCATGTATTGCAATTTAGCTGCTGAAGGGTTGTAGTTAAAGAGGTGCAGTTAAAAAAGAAATGTCACACTTCTGAATCTTTCAAAATCTCAAAGCATTTTACATATTCTAAATTAAGACTTATGCCACAGTAACTGTTATTTGTTAACAAAAATACATGGGTTATATTTTAGCAGTGGATAATCTGAGTCACATACAACCTATCACCCTATAGGAGACTATTTATCTTCAAAGGTCAGCAATGTGTCTGTGGGATCCAGCAAACAAGATTAAGTTCCCCATTCATTTGGTGATTTCTTGGGGAAATTTGAGACCTTTTTATCAAAATACCTAATTTTTTACCCCAAAAAAGGCTGTTTATTTTCAAGATTATCCAAAATCCTATTGTCGTTTTGGTCAGGGCTTTTTTTCTATTCCTTTTTTGTGATATTTACTGATAAGCTTTGGGAGAGCTATACATCTTGTGACCTTAGCTCAATAAAAATCAAACAATTTATTTTGATGCATCTAATTGGTTTTCAGACATGTCAGTCAGTCATCTTGCAGTTCCTCATTAGTTACAAGAAGATATTACTGCTTCCTTTCCTTTTCACAACAATCTCTCTTAGAAATAACTGTTGCTTTAAGTATTACATCTGCCAATGCACAAGCTACATCTATACTAGTAGATGTGATATAACTGGGACATCAGTATCAGCTCACTGGTGCTGCAGCCAACTGGGTGGCATGTAGTTCAGCCATAATACGACCTTCTTTTACCCTCCAGAAAACAATAGCATCATGCAGACCGTCATCAGAAAACAATCCCAAGCTGTGCAACATAATTGCCTGGGAGAATGTGAGGTGGCTTCAGTCCAAACACCATGACTACTCTACCATCTCAACATCTCCACATTACAGACAGTGGACGGATGGCACCAGGAAACTTTCTTGGTATTGTTTACATGCATAGAGAAATATGAGATACTAGTGTAAATCAGGCTCTGTAATGCATTACTACCAACAGTAATGACACAAACACATGACTTGTGCTGGGATAGAGTTAATTTTCCTCATAGCAACTAGCATGTGGCTATCTTTTGATATGTGCTGAAAACAGTGTTGGTAACACATGGAAGTTTTCATGATTTTTGAGCACTGGTTACATAGAGTTTCCCATATTTACTGAATTTTGTAAAATTTATGACTAATAGGCGTAGGTAGGCTTTACTAGATTGAGGAGTAAAAGACTCACAGGGTATTTAATGTGGGGAAAAAATAACCCATGTTTGAAAGTTTGTGATTGGCAGTAAAATTTGTTTGGCCCTACGGAAATTCATGAAAAAGCTGGCTAGTATGAATAAAACTGCAGAAGGCACTTCCAGAACCCATGAGAGTGAAAATTCCTCATAAATATTTGCATCGTGGATTCTCCAAGTTTGTACACTTAAGAAGGAATACTTGATAGCCGTAAATAATACAACATACACCTCAGTGGTAGCTCTGTCTTCAAAATCCTGTGTTCAGTCCTGGCCAAAACAGAGACAGAAGAATGAGAAGAAAATTTAGGATAGGGTAGCAAGAATGATTAAAGCTGTGCAAAGAAATTAATAATAAGAGAAAAAAGAATGAGATGGGTTTTTTTTAGGTGGAAATTAACAGAAGGGGGCACGATAAAATGAAACAGAACAGTTACTGGTAGTAAAAAATACATTGCAACCTGCTATTTAGTGTATTTCATGAGATGATAATGAGATGATATGGTCTCCTTGCTAAATGATACTGAGACCCAGCCACCCTTCAGTTAGTCAATATGTAAGTGATCTATATAGTAAAAATATCTTGAGTTTTGGCATGAAATCTCAGGATTTATGTAGGCTATGTTGTATCAGACATGAGGAAATCTATACTTTTGGTGTCCCTAGAAGGAAACCTCCTCTGACTCCAGTCAGGTGATTCCTGACTGCACACTCCTCCCCAGATCTACAGCCCAACACCATGTAAAAATATTGGATAAAAAAGTGGCAATTCCTGTCAGGATAACTTCCAATTTACAATCATATATTGCACTGGAGAAAGGGTGAAAGGAACAGGGAGAATATAGCATATATACATCTGCTGTGAAATTTCTGATGAAAACTAAACAATACAGAAGTGACTGCAACATTTTCAGTTGTGGATTTTTTCAGAGATTTCCTTGAGTATAATGCCAAATTTATGCTCTTCTGAATGAAAAAATCAATTATTTTTTGTGCAAATGTTATTATTCTTCTCCCTATCTGAACTTTATGGCATCTTTTGTGTGGATTTGAAGCTTAACCTCCTTAATTTTCTTTCTTATGATGCCTCAGTCCTAGTTACCTCATTTTATCTACATGATTCCTTTTCCATTCCCAATTGTAGTTCCTTTTCTCCAGGCCTCATTTTTTCCCTAGTTTTCAAGCATTTCCAAATTCTTAGTTACAAACATTGTCTCTGGTTTCTTATTTTTTCTTGCCAGGATATTTTTCACCCTTATATTCCCCACATCCTTCAGTATTTTTTTCCTCTGTTTCTAAGCCGCTTTGTCCCACATAGGTGTTTTTTATGGTCTCCTTTCTAGACCTACATCCCTTTTTGCTTTTTATTTCCCCTCAGTTTTTCATTTGTTGTTTCCCTTGCACAGCTCTGTGGCTTTGGGCACAACAGCTGCAACCTGTGTGAAGATGAGGGAAGCAGTTAGTGGCGATTGACAGATGGTCTTTTTTGCTCTGATTTCTATCTGATAATAATGCTAACATAGCAATGAAATCTTGGAATTCTTATAAAAATTTTCCAGAGCATCAACCTCCAACAGCATGAAAAATAATTTTTAACCAGGATTAACCAAAAAATAAAGTTATAAATCTTTCTAAATAACTCTTCAAATAAGAAAAGAAAAAAAATACACATGCTTAATAACTAACTTCAAGTCTTGTTTTTGGCTGGGAAATGTTCAGAATAGAAATAGAGTAGGCTACTAAGTGGCACAGATTGTGAACTAGTGGCTGAAGCTAGAGCTTGACAGGTGTCCAGTGTTTGATGGGCCTCTAGCATTCAAATTACTCTCAGATTAGCCAGCATATCTCCAGTAATAAAGGAGAATAATGATTTCAGTTCTCTTATTTATTCATTTTACACTGAGTCTGAAAGCCATAAAACACTGGTGCTGATGGATGTAAATTGTCTCAGACAATTAGCTCCAATTGTACAAAAGCAAATTTGAAGTCTCTCCAATTTAATAAGCAAGATGCCTTGGATTGCGTTTCAAATATTAGTGAAGTAAACAAAAAAGAGAGAGGGGAAAAAAAAGTCTTATAGTGGGCAGACAGATGTGTAATGCCCGGGGTATGTCTGGAAAGCACTCTTCGGAATATAAACCTACAATAACTCTTCAACAAAAACTCATGCTACTGCTCTAATGCAAGTTTGCCCATCCTTTCTGCATTACTAATATTTTTTTTCCTTAAAATAAGTAGCAATGTTATCCTGCTTTTTATAATATTTCTTGGTTTTACTGCTAGGTCTAAACAAATTCATGATGAATGTAATTCCTTCACTAAAGAGTTATTTGGTCCCCTCAACAACCCAGAAAATCTCTCTGCAATGTCCATGGCAGGTAAAAGAATCCTGAAGAAGACTTGACCACTAGTCAGCAAAGTAATTAAAAAAATATTTAGACAATTTTCCTTTTATGGTGCCGAAGAACCACAATTCAGTCTGGACACATTCCATCTGTACTGTAGGTTTTTCCCAAAGTTTCATTTTTTTACAATTTTAAGATTTCCTAGGATTTGATCCAAAAGTTCAAGATATAGCAAAATGGACTCAATTTCTTAAGCACCACTGATTATTAATTTTATTCTTGCCCTGCTGAAATGTATTTCTCTTGTTGGCCCTGAGGGGTTTGCAGTTGGAGGTGAATTGAGTACTGGTCATTCAGAAAGGAATTCGAAGGAAATGTAGGAAGTGATAGCTCAATCAGTTTCAGATTTAAGACATCCTTTACCCTTATGGGCATTAAAAACTCATGGCTGTATTTGCATAAATGAAAAACATGACATATGCACAGCAAATCTAACCCTCAAGCATCAGATTTTATCACCCTTTTTCTGTACTTGTGCAGCAGTCAGGTATATTGTGTTCTCAGTATGCCAGGATCATGCTAGGCTTCCTGAACAATGCTGTCGAAGCCTTAAGCACAGCCTCCTGTATTAGATATATAGTCACAGAAGCTCAGTAGGTCCTCCTTTAGTTGGCTCAGGGCTGTCTGTCCCATTTGACCATTTTAGCTTTGAAGTTATGACAAATGGCATCTGTGAAGCTGACATCAAAGCTGAAACAGTGGCAAAGGCTGAAACTGGATGATCTCTTTGGAAAGTATTGGTTTCCACAAAACTAATGGGAAGGTAACAGGGATATACAAATCACCAATTCACAGCAGTACTGCTAGCTATTAATTAGTACTCCAACTATGAGTGTTGTCATTTAATTCATCCCAGATCATTGAGCAAATTTTTCAGTTTTGTGAGGGAGAAAAATATTATAAATATGGGATGGAAATAAATGTGTAATGTAACACAAGAAATCAATAGAAAACCATCCCAGGGTGTCTTTTGGTGACTTTTGGTAGCTAAACCACCCTTACTTCATAAGCAAAAGAGAGCTGCAAGGAATATTAATCAGTTATTACAAAGAGATAGCAGTACCTGAAGCAAAAGACCTGGTTGTCATTTAGCCTAAAACATTTTCCACTGCACTAACAGCGTAAATGAATATACACTGTATGTGAAAATTGCATTTGCAGTTGTAGAACAGCAAAATGGGCTTTTGTATATATGTCAATTTGATTGCCTCTCTCTATTTCTTGCTTTCCATCACATCTGCTATCGAGATGAGAATGGTCCTGAAGAACATACTCAGTCTGTATTAACAGTACCAGTGTGCTTGTTTTTTTCCACAATGATTGTTTCAGTTTGAAGTTGGGTCCAAAACAATAGCTGTCTAAAAGGAAGCCTCTCTTGAGTTTCATTCATGGAGGTCGTCACAATCAAATATATCGTTAGCTTAGCCACTGAAAAATGAGAAAAATGTATACAATTTTGTACAAACAAGTACAAATTGTGTGTTTAGAAGATATACATTTAAAAGGCTATGCTTCCTCAAATTCCAAGCTGCTTATAAATGTGCTGTAGTCCTAATGAGCTTTTTTGGCAAATCAAGTAACAAAGATGTGAGGTTTTATGTATAATTAGAATTTGCATTTAGAAAATGTCATCTTCCAGCTTTTAGCAACATCTGACTTTAAAAGTCATTAAAACTAGTCCCAAGAGCAACTGTTGACCATCTATGTAAAAAACTCTTTCCAACCTGATAGCCTTACTGTTGTCTTTCTCCTTTTGCCCTTGGATGGTCAATACCAATTCCATTTTTTAAGAAAAAACTCAAAACCCTAGGTTAAGCAATTATGACTGGGTTTAGGAAAATGCTGTGCTTTTTTTTTTTCTGCCCTTTTTTTTTTTTTTTTCTGGGTTGTTTGCCCCATAATTTTACTTTGAATTTTGAAATTCAGCCTAAACTTTACGTGACAATATTAAGCTCCTATAGAATCTTCCTGAAGAGTGAGCCAAATCATGCTTCTTTTTTTAAAGAAAGTAAGATCTTTATCCCTTTATCCAGACCTGATTGAAGTAGCATCTCCTTTTCCTCTCTGTTCTGCTTTTATTAATAAAGTTCAGGATCTTCTTAAGATTTGTTTTAATTTCCTTTGCAAAATCTAAGTCAGCTTGATCAGCTAAGTCAACTTTTAGCAACTCCTACTTTATTGCTAGATTTCCTAGCCTTTAATGTACAACTTCTTTGCTGATCAGTCCCTTTCTTCATTCTCTGTAGTTACTCTGCCTACTCCAAATATCTTCTTTAAGGTACTATTTTTTGAGAATAAGATCACATATTTTTCATGTCTTGTGCAAAGTATTTTTGAAATCAGATTTTAACACATTTATTTAAAGCCAATGTTATAGTTTAGCAAATATGGATATCTACCAGCGTATCTGCACAATCCATAGAGCATACCAGTTGGTGTCAAAGTAGTAATTAAATACAGCGCAAAAGCAAATCAGGTCCTCCAAATGTTAATCTCATTATCACCTTCTCAGCACTGCTTGCCAGAAAGTTAACAGCCGTTAAAGCTCTGCTGCTCATCCAATCAGAATATTAAATTAATCAGTATGGCCTGACACAAATATTGCCAGTGGTGTTAATCCTCTGCTTTGTACATAGCAAATGGGGAAATAAGCAGCTGTCTATGGAGCTCAGTGTATTTCTATTAATATTTCAAATGTGCAACCCGTTTTGGAATGTTTTATGTCATGGTGTGCAGTGAAAAGTTTCTCAGAGACTGGAAAATGCATCTTATGTCTGGTTCCCAAGCTCTTCTCCTTGCCTGCGCTCCCCCAGCACTGGGCACAGCTTTCTCTCTCTTCGCTCTCTCTGTGCTGTCATATGATTTTCTGGCAAATTTTTAAATAATGTGGCAGCAGTACATGAAATCAGATATGATTAGATAGATGTACCCAGATGGGCTCCAGTGTTCAACAGGCATCTGTTGTAGGGAGCCATCTGAATCACAATCTAACATTGTTCCCTGAAACGCATTTCGGGTGTCACAAAAGCTATATAGCAATTTTTTATTTATTTATTTATTTTCTACTATTAACAGACAAATGTGTGAAAACAGGGCTGAGTGGCTGAAAGAATTCTCCTGTGTTATAAATCCTGGCTAATGAAAGATGTCGGGTTCTCAGAGACTTGGATACTGTTTGACTGAGGCCCTTGCCCTGCCTTTGTTATAATAGTTGCAGATAAACCATGCTCCTGTCAGAATTAATCATAGATAATGAAAAAATATTAAATGTACATGATTCCACCTTTCATCTGGATGCCTCTATTTATAAATAATGCACATCCATAAAAAGCATGTTTACAGCCTTCCAGAATTACAACTCTGTGTGTAGGTCCAAATGTGAATGTGTATGGGTAGATGTATAGGAAAATATTACGCATCTATGGGAGGACCTATATACACATATATCCAAGTGTATAGAGCTGTCTAAATATTTCTGTATGTGCATATCTATATAAACACAGAATATACATGCATGCATACACTTATGCTGCGAGAATAATAAATATTCATTACTCATTTTAATAATTCATCATAATAAATATTTATATAACATACACAATGATGTGTGGTGGTATAAATGTTTCAGTGGCATGAGTTGGGGCTGAATACATTATTTATGAGTGACAAAGCCACAAGTAAGTCATGCAGGTCAGCAGTAAAATCCTTCCACTTCACTCCCATGAATTTCTCACGTATTATCAGCAGAGCTATTTTTCAGATGTATAGAACTGTTAAAAAAATAATAATTTCTGCTATTTTCCTGTATTAATGCTCCTCTTTCGGACCAGAAAGAATTAAAAGTGACTGCAAACACATACTTAAATTTAATATTTTAAAACATTAGTATTTTGCTAAAATTGAACTCAGTCATCATTCATTAACAGGAAGTAAAGACAGCATTGAAACAGGAAAGACATTATTACATCTCTAATTATCTGCAACATTTTTAAAGTAGATCTGTGATTCTGAAAAGAACACAGCCTGGTGCAGAGCAAACTATAACACAATGATCCCAACTTTTCCACTACTCAGTTACACTTTTGTTGTTTTTGTCAGGTGTAAACACTGGAAAAGCTCCATATGGAACTATCTCTTATTTGGTAGTAGGATTTTCTTTTTTCTTTCTTAACAGACAGTTGTCTGAAGAGGTGTGGAATACTCAAGCCAGTCTTACAGGAGATGGATTAGTAGCAGCAAAAAAATGAGACAGTCAAAGGTAACTGATAAATTGAAGAAGCATGAGATGAATTTTATTTTATAGCATGGTTTAGTAATCTATCATATGACTATACAATTTATCTCATTTCTATTGCCATTACTTGTGTAGTGATGTGCATTTGTTTGCATGCTTTTACCTACGCCTTTTTTCTCTAGTTTGGGTACAAGGTGCATTTGTTCAAGTCTGTAAGATATGATAAAAAAACCCACAAAATGTGTCTTTTCCTATATCATATGATGCCATGGTAATGACAGGAAATGACTGGTATTAATATAAATGATTCCAGATTAAACAAAATACACATCAGAATGTGCTCAAAGTAGGCAAATACACAAGTAAAATTTTGAAAAAGATGAGTATGCATGGATAGCTTCCATATAGATCTTTTATTGTGATGGTCTGAAAAAGAAATTAAAATAGTATGGTATTAAAATCTATGTTGTGAATAACACTTCTGTATTTTTTTATATACATACACATATATTTTTATTTTTTTTTACTTTTTATGTTTGTCGCTCTATCTTTTATATCTGCCATTTAGAAGAAGGGAAAGAGAAGGCATGAGGCAAAGAAACATTTTTCCTCTACCACATTAGCAAACTACTGATACCAATACCTTGCAACCCTCTGCAACATAATACTAGTATCACTTCTTCCAAACCCCTAAGCCTATCTGTGCATATTTTCATTAATTATAATTTGGAGGAGATAGAGAGTTTCTTTGAGGTGACAGACAAACAGCAGGATATCATGAATATGTATTGCATGTCTGAGAAAATAAATTAACGGGGGCCATCCACTCTGGTGACCCACTTAGGCTGTCATTGATGAGTGTGACAGGAAGGTTCTGTAAGAACTGAATTTGCATGACAGACTTTTCTCCTGATCAACTAATTTATCCTATGCATTTAGATTATTTTAAGCTCTACACGGCAGTCAGATAATTAATCACTAAATCACCAATAGTGACATTAAGGTACAAGCAATACATTATTGCTGATTACCACTTAAAACTCTAGCTTATCGTGCATCAGCTCAAAAAATTGGTGTAATCTCACACTAAATAATGAAATATATCTTCTGATATGTTCATAAGATTAGATGTTTTTAGGCAAAGAGGTTCATATGCTATAGATAAATGTATTTTGTTGTCCTTTATGACAAAACTACACTAATGATGGAAATTCTCACAAAAGTACTTACTTGGTTGCTACTAGTTATTAGGTTATTCCATTAAAAAAAAATTCCACTGTCTAAAATTCCTATAGTGAAAATGTTTGTGTGCATGCGCACATATCTTTCTTTATATGTATAAGTATATAAATATATGAATGTAACAACCTTTACTGTGGCTCAGATATCTTTAAACAAATGTGTGTATTTTCAGCCAAATAAATCTAAAGATTAAAGACTATAAATAAATATTGATTTATAATAGGTCTCTAAAAATATAATGATATTACAATGTTATTAATGATATTGCAATGATATTAATGATGCAGCAGAAACTTAGTATCTTCTTGTGTTGTAGTTTTTTACTGATTCACATTAGATTCAAGGATTATAGGAGTCTCAGTCACTTTCTTAGAGGGTTGAGTTTGGCGTTAAAGATGTGCTAAGAAGGTCAGATATAACTGTCACATATTTTAAAAAATGCATCAATGAAGGCATGTAAAGAGTAAAATAAAAAGTCACCTGGTCTCTTACCAACTCAAAAATGAAGAATAAGAATTTTTTTTTACCTAGCAGACATACAAAAAAGTCCTTTACTATGAGAACTCATCAGGCATCCACAAACCTATTAATCACATATGGAATGCATAAAAAGAGTCTGTAAAACTTTGCTTTGAAAACTGTCAAGCTCTTAGTGTTTGCATGTTTTTGACTGACTTTAGTCTACAGTTTTAATAACAGCAGAAAGATCCAGCACAAAATTCCTTAACCCAGGAAGGCCTCTGACACTTATGGAAACTTAAGCTTCTTAGTTGGAGGATAACATATTAGTGTTTGAGATCTGCTCTCTTTAATCATCTATGCTTACTTGCAGCCAAAGAAACAAGTCAGTTCTGGAAGGCTTATTTATCCTGAGGTGCACCTGGCAAACCATTTCTTTGCCGATCCCTCGCAGTGAGTGACCATTAATTCATCAGTCCATGCATGTGTCTCAGGCTCCTTTTGGAGATACCTAACTGTTGGGATGAAATGGACTGGGAAAAACATAATCCATTTGGTAGCCAAGGTAATTCTCTCTCCTTATAACTAATTTTTTTTTTTTTTTTTTTTTTCCCCAAACAAAAGCTACTTCTGACTGTCTTTGGGATTTTTTTTTTTTTTATTTTTATTTGTACATTTATTGAAGAGTACTGAACAGTATTGAAAAAGTCCCCAGAAGCAAAGTTCTGCATTAACACTTTTTAGAAGTCCACCTTGACTCCTATCACTTAGTAATTTCCTGTAAGATGAGCTGCAATTGTATCTTAAAGTCCTATTTTAGTTCCCAACCAGCAGCTGAGTTTAAGTGACTAGAGGAGCACAGTAAGAGGTGAGGCTATTCAAGTCATCAATTGAAGTACTGTGGAAACTTAGAAAATTGTGTAGGATTGGTTTGTTCAGAAATGCTGGAAGGACAGCTATTCACAATGCACTCTGTAGGCAATAACACTTTTCCCAGAAGTCTCTTAAAATCTATGTTTAATAAATAAAGCAGTAGCTTTTGTGTGCTACCAGCAGAGAACAGGAAAGGCTTATGTCCTAGGAAACTGAGCCAGACACTTCAGGCTCCCCACAGTATAAATTCTATACCCTGAGCTACAGAGGTAACCACACAAACAGTAATCATAGTAAGTTTGCTGATCTTACAGGAAATTCTCTACCTGTACCTACTTTTGGAAAGTGGTTTACCTCAGTGCATGTCAGCAAGGCAGAGCTATTTCTATGCTGTTACTGTGTGTAGCTATTTTTTGCACATTTAGAAGAAGACTTCCCATTTCCTGTGAAACCAAATTGTACCTATTGTCCTATCATTGAAGTCAGAGGGCTCTTCATATGAAATTCAGATCAAAGCTGTTCTTCATACATAGCTATGAAGATCAGAGACTGTGAAACCGGAGCAGGTTATCCAGGCAGAGCTAAAGCCCAAAAGGAAATAGAAATTGTGTGATCCTTAGCCCAATCTGGCCAAATATATATCTGAGCAAAAGCAACCCAATATCCATCTTTAAATAAGCTGAACTTCATGGTCATACAAAATATTTGTTTACATAATGTATGTTACTCTGGCAACAGCATAAAGTAGTTGAAACTGAGACACCTTGCAGAAAAGAATCCAAGAATAATTTCAATGGAAAAGTGAGAAAGAAAACATGAAACCAGAAATATAACCACAGGCTCGTATGTAAGTGCTCCAAGGAAAGTGATGGCTTTATCCCCTTCTCCAAGTCTTGTGTATACAATGTGCATTAAATATATAGACAACATACCAACAGGTCTTTACTGGGAAGGGAGAAACCAGGATTAATGCCCCACGTCTGAGTTCATGAACACAGGTCCATATTTAAGCATATGGTCTCTCCTCAGACATTCATGGTGGGTAGAAAAAGTTTAGTTCTGCATCACCCTGCTCCCCCTTGCATCTCACACAGAGTTACAGTCAGGCTCCAGGGCAGGGATGACAAATTACGTCCCCCTCATACCAGGCAAAATAACACCAGGTATTGCTGAGAGCACTATATCTATCCTGGCCTCGCACCTTTTCCCCAGCAATACTAAGTGACATTGCTTGACACTCCAATATCTGCTAGTCTTCCAGCTGAAAGAAAGGAATTCTGTGTTTCCTGAAAAGCAGGAAAGAAGGAATTCCCTGACATCCTTGTTCACTTAGGTGAAATGCACATATAGAAATTCATTCAAGGTTTGGAATGCTAGCATAAGTCTTCCTATTTTAGCAGGATTAGTGGGCAGAGTGTTCATGCAATTCAAGAAATTTAATATGTACAAGTCACAAGGTTTCAAAGTGAGGAAGTGGGATGTGAGTAATTTTTAGAGTAATTTATGAGCAGAGATATAAGAGCATCTAGCATGAGATATAAAAGCAAGGAAGTCCTTTCAAGACTTTCCTTTCCTTTTTTTCCTCTTTAGATTACATGATACCTCAAAAAAAATAGTCTGTTCCTAGAAGGATATTAATTTTGACCAGGTAATTTTGAACAATGTCATCACAGTAGAACATATTTTCTGTTATTCTTTTCAAATATCTTTTTCTTGATTTATATATTTCCTTGAGGGTTGTCTGGATTTTCAAGGCTCATCTAGAAGGAAAAGGGCTATGGCCAGTAAACAGCCTAATGAAATTCCTCCAGCAGCTAACTTGTGTGGGGACAAAGGCCCTTTGCAACCACCATTTCTCATACTTAGGATTTAAAAAAACACACACACACTAACCCAAAACTATGGGCTCTTTTCTGTTCTTGGGTCAATATCTTTCATTTACAATCAATAGAAAGAGTGGATTTTTTTACACCAGAGGTTTCAGGAAGAAAAGTAACTTTTCAATTTTCCAAACATTGGTTATGTACAAACTGCAAGTGAAAAGACTTATTTGCATGCTTAACTTAATCATGTGAATAGGTCTGTTCAGTATGTGCATGCATGTTTGGAGAATGGAAGCCCAAAAGACCAATCTTAGTCCCAGTGGAATTAGGAAAGGCATTACCAATTATTTCAGTAGAAGCAGGATCATGACATTACATATGAATGAGAATTGATGGTTTAGAGACACAATTGTTTTCAGAGCAACTGTTTTGTACACTGCCAATTTGTCTAGCTCCAGCAGGTCTGTTGCTGAGTTCCATGATTCCCTGACTTCACTGGGAAAAGCACAGATTACTTCACCCTTGCAAGAAGCTATGAAATTAGGCCATTTAGTTTTGCATGCAAGGAGTTATTTCATAATTCTTAGTAAAATAATTTTGCTTAATAATTGCTCATAACAATAATAACTCTTAATGTTAATCAAAAATAGAAAAAGAAACAAGGGGAGATTAACTTACAGTTCATGATTGAAATGATAAATACACAGCCTGTGAGACAGCTCCCTCCCCAAATAATTATTTAATATTTAGTAAATGATATTTAAAGGATAATTTGTGAACAAGAAAAGTTACTATTCAATGAAATAAAACTATCCACTTATTTGGACTCTTCATTTTTTCATAAGAAAGACTTAGAAATATAATTAGCTAAAAATCTGCAATGAGAAATACTCCAGTTGAACTTCCAAGTTTGCAAACACTTACCAACTCCTTTGCTTAGCTCATTCTCCACCCTCCTTTCTCATCTCTTCCTTGGTCCCTTCTCTTTTCCCTGTAGGTAAAAAAAAAAAAGAGTCTGCAGGAACGAATGACCATGAAAGTGTTGAATCATATTGAAGCTGAGCCAAATTTTCAAATCAAAAATAAAAAAAAAAGTAGATTCCAAATATTTGGGTTTGCCATGGCAAGTCAGATTTTTCTTTTTTTTTAGTTTCTCATAGGTTGTTTTACCACCTAGGGTCAGGTCACTCATTTGCATTTCAAGATCCATTCATTTGCTCCTCTAAGTCTTTTGCCATTTATGTTATCAGAGCAGTAACAAGGTTATAAGATTGCAGACCATGACACCAGAGGATATCATTCCTTTTTTTTTGAAAATACGAGGCAACTGAAAGACTGTGAAGGTGCTTAGGGAAAAGACTGAGGAACAATTTCAGCTTTTCTCAAGTTGGTCCATTGAGGGAATATCTAAGTGGGATTTCACATCCTCACAAAATATGTAGTTGGTATATTCTTAATGAAACATGGAGACACAGATAACTATTGTAGGTATAAAAACAACCACCAGCCTCCTGCCACCCCTGACTTCTTTAGATGGTCATGGCAGGGAAATACTTTGAAATATTCCTCGCCCTCATGTAAGTCTTCCTTTTGGTCCTCTCCATTTCTTTCCCTTCCTCTGCACCTATCCTGATGGAAGCTTCCACTTTTTCTGCTGCTTTACCTGAATTTTCCCTCTTTGCCTTTTAAAGGTATCTCCTCTCTTCCCTCACCTCTGCAACCTGTGTGTCGTCTACTTCTGCCAGCATCCTCTGCCATCCACCCTGCTTGCTCTCCCCTTCATGTATCTGCAAGCAAATCCCCTCTCTTGGCAGCAGCCTTGGATTCATTTCTCTCTCAGCTCTCTCACCATTTAGCAGCAAGGCACTGCCACCTGCAGAGAGAAGCTTTGACAGTGACAACTGCACTGGGAATGGGAAACGGTAAAATCTGGCTCCTGAAGGTGCAGCAGCTACGTAGATCTGGGAAGTTTTTACTTTGGATTAGGAATCAGTTCTACATTTCTTTAAATCCCCTCTTATTTAATACAAGGTAAAAGAATGTGCCTGCTTCAGTGTTTAAACAGGATATGGTAGTGGAATGTCACTTGTTATAGTTTTGTAACATTAAAATTCATTTTGAAATGTTAAAATTAGTTTTGTAATATTAAAATTATAAAATTAAGTCAAAGTCTGACCAGGCTATGAATGGTACACTGAATATTTAGTTTGCCATTTTATCATGTACACAGGTTTATTAATCCCTTGTGTGTTCCTGCTTATTGCAAGTGGCAATGCCTACCTATGTCTGTCTGATTTAACATCTGAGCTTCTTCAGAGGCACTGAAAAAAGATTCAAACAAGTTTGCACCCTGATATTTGATGCTGCCTTGCCAGTGACAATCTGTGTTAAGACATACCAAAGGTGTGTTGCTCTATTGCTTGCAGGAAACAGTAAGAAGCACTTCAGTTTTAAGAAATTTCCTTCCACACTTTTGAGCAATACAGGGGCAATCATCTTTTGAGCCTGGAAATCTGTACTGATAAATTAAATTTTCTCTCTGCAACTGAAGACAAGTCTCTAGTATGTCCTATTCACACTGCTAAGCTTTCTTAGTCTTCAAAGTAAGACAGCTGTAGTCATGTCTCCTACTGAGAAGATACCTAGTCAGTGCCAACTCCTGAACTGTACCCAGTTTCTGAAAGTGTTCATTATCCAGAGCCAAGTCTTTGCCAGATCTCTCTAAACACAGAAGTTTAGATAATGGATTTGTAGACTTGGAAGGACCCTTGGCAATTTTTACTATACTTGGTGTGGCCTTTCATCATATAACTCTTTGGAGCAAAATCTGGATGTCTCAGAAGTGTTTGTTTCAGACTAATTTATTTCCTCTCTGGTAATGAGACAGCTCTGCATCTCCTTCTCCACCATGGCCCCCCTCTACTAGCACTTCGGTTTTCACTCTGAGACAGAAAGCACATCCCCTGTCAATGTCTTTCAAAGAATAATAGCCACTCACTCCCTTTTCATCCTGTCCTTTTGCAGATTCAATACATCACAGATGTCAACTACTGCAGCTGGAGAATTTGTTTAAGTGAGTGGACAGCACGTCATCTGCACTATGTACAGCTTCTTTGCCATGTTAAGGCCTAGACCTGCACTTGTGGCTGACTTTCCATCAATCACATCTCAGAACTGATTAGACACATCTGCATATGGAAGCGCTCGATGAGGAGGTGGAAGAGCAGATATCATCAGTGATGGACAACTAATGGTCAGGGTGAGGGTCAATGACAGGACTGAAGAAGCAGACAGATGTGTCTTCTCTTTTCCAAAGAGCGTATGTCATCGCATAACAGCTGTGAAGGGAAAAGATGACTTGTGGGGACTTAAACCACAGTCTTCATCAAGTAGGGTTACAGAAATTTCACAGCAGACTTTAACCAGATGAAAATACCTTGGTGTCTGACATATATAGGAAATACCTACATTTTTCAAAATCTACAGCTTTCCTACACTGTCTCTGGACTGTTAAGAAATATTGAAAACCATTCACTGTAGCTGAATTATTGCCCTAATTTAATTCAGTCTAAATTCATTTTCACTTATGTCTCGCTTGTGAGATCTAGAGAAGTCCCCAGATTCTAAAACTATTCTTACTTTTATTGATCTTAAGCCTGACAGCCGGATTCACAAATAGAAACAGCAATGTTCCTAAAATTTAAATATATGCAACTACAAAAGTTAGACTGCTCCCTTAAAGGGATGGACTAAATTACTCCAATGTATGAACTAATAATCTGTCAACTTCAGGAAATGCAGAGTTAGTTATGCAATTATAATTAAAGGATTAAATATGTTTATAAAACAAGATTTTAAAATAAAATTTAAATAGGAGAAACCTATAACCTTACATTTGACTACAGAGATGAGAAAAAGAATAGAAAAATCTGTATTTTGTATTTCCAGTGCAGAACTGGCTCAGAAGCACAGTTACACATAGCATGGACACTGCCGTGTGAGAGCTCTGCTGTATGTTACATGCACAGTGTTTTTCTCTCACCCTCATTCTCCAGATAAGCAAAGGCTGAAGCAGCGTATAAATGCATACCTGGCAGGAGGCCAGGGCAGAGTCATTAACTGGATTCTGGAAAAAGAAGTGTCATGTAATGTCTAATCAAGAATTATGCAGTGGCTGAATATAAGAAGATTTTCCCCTTAAAATTCATGAGGAATGACTACAGAGTCCTGGAAGCTGGGTGACCTAGCCTGTCCATCAACAAAGGGACAACCCCCAGTCTGCTGTTCTTATTGCTGCTACTGTGCTATCTCATAAGTCCTACAGCCATTGTGCTGCAGTTCAGCTCACACTCATTCAATTAGCCAGGCTCATCCAAGCAGCCATTTGACATGACATGCTCCTTTACAGGTGCACTGCTAATAATCAGGAGCAAGACCATGGAGGTTGGAGGGTTAGTATCAATATATAAGTAACATAAGCAAAAACAGGCTCAAGCAAGAGTAAAAAATTCTGGCCAGCTTTTTGAATTTATACCGAATGACAGATTTATGGAGTAGATTATAAACTACTCAAGGCAGGGACTATTCTTTTTCTTCTCCAATATTCCACATACTCAGACAGGAGCCCTCAGAGTATGAATAATTATATGTCTATTATAAGGAACATTTTTATTTTTAAACATGAAAAACAACATTGTCAGCAAAGCAAGAGCATATCTTTTGAGAAAGACGGCTTACCCACCCAATCTTTGGTAATGACAGAGGGGAAAAGGTTGGTTCCTACAACTGTATTGAATACATATAACCAAACCTACCATATCCAGTATAGCACTGGCATATAATGGTTGTGTTTTCTTTCACTTTTTTTCCTTCATGTTCAGTGTTTTAGGATTTTAAATCTCAGAGTTTCACTGCTATCTGTCTTTGTGTGTGGATGATAGAGGGACTTTCCATATACTCAGAATAACTTAAACTCTTCAGCCATTTGAAATGTGAATGTTACTGTTTAAGGGGGAAAAAAGAAGATGGAGGGTAAATGACAGATGTTTTTACTAAGCAGTGTGCTCCCATGTTTTTAATAAAGATTTCAGATATATAAATAGTGCTTTTAAGGCTAAATTTTTTTTGTGTGGTATTCAGCTGTAAGTTTTTGGGGGTTTCTTTTCAAAATAAAACTCAGCAGGAAAAAAATTATATGACATGGTATTAATATACCTGAATATGTCTTTATGATTCTATAAAAGTATATGATTCTTCAAAATTAAAATAAAACCAGAGTATGAATTAAATAATATTAATATATTCGAAACTTGAGCTGAGTGTGTAAGCAACCATGTTTGCAAATATCCTTACAGACCTCATATGATTCCAGCAGTCAGATCACACCCCCCAATTTGAGGCAAAAACGTTTGATTCTATGTAGTACATAATGTCAGTCTCACTCAGGCCCCACATAATTAGATGTGTTTTAAAATATGTGTACTTCAAATGTACAGGAAAATTAGATATAGTTACAAAAATTGGGGTAGGTTCACAGTTTACAAACAGTTTAGGGACAATATGTTGTTTTCCTCAGCTCTAAATGTATGACACTTAAGAATGGGTCCAAGTGATGAAAAACTGAGCTGTTTTGAACCAAGACTCTCAGAAATCAACAGGCTTTTCTGACTTTATTAATTCTTCAAACTTTTCATCAAGGCTGAAGGTCTTGATTTAGATAATGACTAAATGAGAGCCAGTGGACACAAGCTTAAGATCATTCTTCTTCGCACGTTTAATTTTAAATACATATCAAAAGTGCTTTGCCTAAGCGAAACCTCATTAACTTCCAACTACATATGGAGATGTCATCATCATACCTCCCAACGAGGAAGCGTGATTTGTGCCAGTTGCACAAAATGCATTGGAAATCACTGAGAGCAGAGGGATGGTCTAAAATGAAGAAGATAAGGTTTCATCTCAAGTCCCCAAGTCTTGCTTTAAAAGGAATCTACTCTATCTGTGGGAAACTCATTAGGTGTTTCTCCAGTACTGATATACTATATATCTGTGCTAATATACTATGGGTGGGGTTAATGGGGTTTTTTATGCATCCTTAACCATTAGTGCTATCTAAACAGGTAGCCCAGCTCTCTCCACCTTGCTATGGCTGCAAGTTTCCATTACTTAACTTACACCAATGTTAGGAAACATGTAATTGTAATAATGGGTCAAAGAAGGGACTTGACCTGATGGAAAACTGACAATTTCTCTTTGACAGGAAATTTTTTAGCTGGTAACATGTCTGAGTTTTTTTCCACACAGCTGAGCTAACTTCAGGCCAGGCAAAATGGAGCTGTTAAGAATACACAGGCAGAAAAGGGGGAGGTCTGAACTACCCTTTCAGCCATGTCCTCTGTTGTGAAAATCAGTCCCCAGACTTTCAGTACAGTATGTTAGCTCTGGTACAGCATGTGGCTAGAACTGTGTCTGGACCAAAAATTTCGAAGCAGACACCTACGTTGGTGTCTTTTCCCATATTTCCAATTCCAGTACTAGCACGAGAAGACTGAGCTCAGTTCTGCCTGTACCTGTTAATGTACACCTACACACAGCTTCTGTGCATCTGCTCTTTGTCTGATAACTTGGGGAAAACTGGACTACCTTATATATCAGGGAAACATTCTGAGGGAAAATGCTGTCACAGCTTGGAAGGCTTTCAAACACTGAAGTAAGATGTGCCAGTCAAACATCTTGAATAACTATGTTAAAAATACTCATATAGTTCCAAACTCAAAAAATTATTAAGGTGCTGAAAAGGGTAGACTTATATTTTAGTATCCTGCTCTTCTCAAAGGCTGTGCATGTTTTAAAGTTGTTCATTCAGGCATGGGTTTCTGTCTCATTTTCACACTGTGAACTGGTTTCAATCCTTCATCAGAGAATACTGTACAGTTATTGGATACACACATAGCCAGAATGCCTTAGGGAAATTGAACTTTCAACAGTTTTGTTTAGTAACATGATTTAACATGTGTCTATTTTAGGCTTGCTAATGCAAGGCATGGTATATAATAGAGACTGTTACGGAGACCTAGTCTAAATAAAACTTAATCACAAAAAACGAGAATATAGGCTACTACTATTTTTGTTTAATTTGTGGACTGATACAACCTGTACAGTTGTACATTAATACAGAGCTAATGGTTCTGATTCATGTTGAGAATACTGAAAGGACCTTTATTCTCATCCTTACCTTTTATTTTTTTTATTCATTTAAATAATTTAATTTTAGATGGGAGTTTATTTGTCTTGAACAACTTTGTTACTAAAGTGTCACATTCAATAAAAGGATCAAATATCATTTTTTCACTTACAAATGTGATATTGTTTCTGTTTAGAAAGAAAAATGCATTGAAGTCATCATTGGTCCCAGATTTCCCACGTGCTTTTTAAATAAACTGTATAAGAGACTTCTTTGATCTAGTTAGCTGACTGGTATCACAGTTCTGTCCATATGTCTTCCCAATTCTATTGAGAGCCTATTACAATTTCAGTTCATGTGCTGTACTGCCAATGGGTTTGGTTACTGGAAGTTAAGGCCAATACTAAAGGACTTGTAAGCTAAAAAAAACCCCAAAAAAATCCCCCACCACCCCCCCAAAAAAAAAACAAACAACAAAACCAAAAAATCCCTACGCAACGTTAACTGAAATATTTTACACAAATATAACTCACAGACCCTGATGGATTGATTTTCCTTCCTTTTTTGTCTAGCCTCTGTTTCAACCTACCATTTAGTTTGGATGAGTGAGGTCAGCAGAATCATCACCATTTCAAAAGTATCATCCTTTTGAGTCTAAGCTTTTGGAATTGGACCTACATTTTCAACCCAAAAGAGACTGCCTGTGACTGGGAGGCAGTTGCCAACTGATGCATGTGTTACTTCCATGTGCATAGAAGGCTGGTGCAACATTTGGCCTGTTGATTTATTGTTTGTATACAATATTGCGTCATGAAACATTCACCAGCCTCCTGAAGAGAGTCAGAACAATATCTACCAAATGAAGTACAGTTCCAGTGGGCACCAAATTACATCTTAGATATTTTGTTACTTGTCCTTTATCAAGCAAATGTAAAATTGTAGTGGGGTTACTGACAGACTATAATTCAGCTGTCTGCTGCATTATCACAGCTCTCAGTAGGTCTCTAATGAATATTTCTGTATGCATGTTTCTGACTGATAATCAAACTAAGAACAAGTCCTAATTGGGTTTTCCAGTGCACAGAAAAGTGCCTGTATTACCTTGGCAGATATCCCAACCAGTGTTAAATTAAAAGTATGAACATAACAGCTTTCTTTTACATTTTTTTTTCAAATCAAGTACTTTTTTTTTTTTTTTTTGAGTTTTACATGTCCATGAAACTTGTGAATAAAGCTGCATAGTGCCCTAGGCTAGAAAGATGGCAGTGAAGGGGTACGTTACACCCAATGAAAGTATATGAATAAATGACTATGGGTCTGATTCTCCATAGATTCACATCAAAGCAGATTGAAATGTCTTCAGTAGAAATGGTGTAAATGCAATGAAGACTTACTTATATATTTATCAGACATAAAGAATAATAATGACCAGTATTTTTGACCCAAATTTGCACATTCAGGTAATTTTAATGTCATTAAGGATTTAGATCTGACCTGAAGGCAAAACAGACTTCTTTGTTAAGCGTGCACAGAATTGCAGCCAGTGTAGGTTACACCACATAGAGTTACAGACAGGAAGACCAGTTAACCAATTTCCCCATACATGATTCAAACAACTGTCTTTAGCTTGCAATGGAAAACTAGGTGAGTGACACAAGAAAAATCCACCTTGTATGGTCTTATAGGTTACCATAAATAAGACATTAGTATGCAAGAAAGCAAATGATGGTTATAGAACCAGACAGGATATTCTGACTTAATCAGCGCTAGAGTTGAAATCAAGATATGTCTGTAGCATTCAGTGGCATATGTACACAGCAGGTAACTGTTAGCATTATGTATTTTATATATGTTAGTCAAGAACCTGAGTTCCACTGCATAAATTGCACCAGAACTACTTCATATGGCTTCAGTTGCTTTAGCTTGACTTTTTACCATTATAACAATTCACAACCCAACAGGTTTATTAGAATCATCAATGCAAGGTTTTGAAGTTTTTAGAATTACTTTTCAGTAGTTTGTGGATGTCCTGGGTTCAGTAGCAGTCATTTTTCTCCTTCTTAGTAGCTGGTGCAGTCCTGTGTTTTTTGTCTTTCAGCTTGGGAACAGCGCTGATAACACCTATGTTTTCAGTTACTGCTTAGAATGTTCGATCTGACCGAGGACTTTCTGAGCCTCATGCTGTGCAAGGGAGGGGAGGAAGCTGGGAGGGAGCAGAGACAGGACACCTGACCCAAACTGTCCAAAGAGGTATTCCATACCACAGCACATCATGCCCAGGATGTAAAAATAAGGGGCAGGGACCTGGAAGAGTGGGATTTGCTGCTGGGTCGAGCTTGGTATCGGGTGGTGAGTGGTTATATTCTCTTTTCTTGTATTTTCCTTGTCATTATTATTGTTGGTGGTAGCAGCAGTGGTTTGTGTGATACCTTAGTTACTGAACTGTTTTCTCAACCTGTGGGAGTTGCATTCTTTCAATTCTCCTCCCCATCGCCCTGGGAGCTGGAGCAAGTGAGCGAACTGCGTGAGAGGCTTAAACCATGAGAGGAGTATAATATGCTCTAAATTAAATTAGATATGTGAAAAAATAATGTTAATCCAAGAGAGGCTGAAGAAAGATCCAGCTAATGTAAGTAACTGGACAGCATTATGGTGAAGATATTTCATAACCAATGGTAAAGTGACTTTTAGTAACAAGTGAGTTCAGCAGCTATGAACACTTACAGTTCCAAAAATATGTATAGCCATAAACTGAATACAGCGAAGTAAAACTGTCTGCTTAACACCTAGACATCATGATGAGAAGAACCATTACAAAAGGGGCGATATACATGAGTACTAGCAATATTAAAATAACAAGAAGTATCATAGAAAAGATACAGCATGGAAGCAGGATGGCTACAACCTCTTATTACAGAGACACAATTTCCAGAATCTTTATGGACTTTTGCCAGAGGCTCTCTCCCCATCTCAGTGTCTTCTGCCCTACCCCACTGTCAGCGAGTCATTTTAGCTGGGGCAGTGAGAGCTAATATCAGCTGCATAATTAATGTGCAAGCTGCTGGCCCCATGAGCCTGAAAATGCTTGGCCTGAGCTTACATGAACTCCCAATCTTCTTCAAAGAGAGAGTCAGAAATATCTCATTATATCCTCCTATTCTGAACAAGGTGGAATTAATACACTGAGACAATGAATTAAAAAAGCTGTTTTTCAAGGCTGAATCATGCCTCCAGCAAAATGCAACAAGAAATAGATGCAGAAAGAAGAATAGGTACTGTTTTTCATTCACAGAAGAACTGAAAGTTTCATTTAGTTCTCAAGACGTTTTTCCCTTCCTGTGAATTATCTTTACTGGCCATGGCTGGAGGCAAGATACTGGATAAATGGAGTATTCATTTGGTAAATTTAAGCATTCTTAATTTCATATGCCTGACTTCAGATGAAAGTGTCTTCTTAGAAAGACTGTTTTCTAGACTTCCTAGACATGGGTTAGGTTTCAAACTTATTAAAAGTCAGAATGATGATGAAAAGGAGCAGGAAGGAAGAAATGTATTAAAGATGTTGCGGATGGTGGAAATCTTGAATGTTCTTTCTGCTTACATATTTATCATTATGTAAGCAGTTTTCTTTCCCTAATCCTAAGAGACAGGAAAAGATCCTGCAGCTTTAGACTGTTACACATGCTAAGACAACCAATATCTTGGTGACTAAAATGTGCCTTTCCAGCTTCAGGGAGCTGTGTAACTTTGATTGGCAGAGGTCAGAACTCCTCACGTCTGCTTCATAAAAGCAGTTCTTGAAGAGCAGCTATCTAATTATTGTCAAATCTACTATACAAGTTTACAGTAGCTGATCTTATGGTTACAGACAGGTGCACTTACAATACAGAAGATATTTCTAATTCGATTTCACTGATGAGATCATCAGGACTGACTTTCTATTAAGGCCATATACTCTGCAGCCTTGAACTTTTTAGTCTATGCCATTAAAGGCCGTTCCTACGCCTTTTGAAAAGCAAACCAAGAAGTTGGTACTGGAACTGAAAGCATGTTACTATCATCTTCAGAAAAAAAAAGACTGGGTGGAGGAAGTAAATAAGTAACTACATGTTACTGGTAAAGTGTGCCTTGGTAGGAAGCCGAAGGACTTCAAAGCTAGTTCATCCTAATAAAATGAAAACCAGTCCTGATACCTAAGGTCCAGACAGACACTTCTATGGTACAGAAGGGAATTATTAATTTTACAGCCTTGTAGAGCAATTACAGTTGGATTGCCACAGTTTTGCTCTCCTCCAAAAACTTTTCAGGGAAGAGTCAACCACAGATAATCTCATGGGAAGATGACTTAAGCGAACTTTAATCTGTATTGCCCTCCAATATTATCCACTTGTTTGAAATAATGCTGTTGCTATTTAAAACAGATGTTAGGAGACCAGGGTGAATCTGGGATTTTAAACAAAAAGCTCCAAGATTAGTCTCCCAAATAGTGAAATCACTGGAGCAGTTATTAATTATAAAGATAATGTAATCTTCTTATGTTTTGCACAGGTACAGTAAAATTTGATATGAACTCATTTGTATAAAACGCAGCTGAGTACTCTTCATCCAGTTGATGAATTTGTCCATTGTTACAGATCTAGAGACTGAAAAACCCACAGAAACCCCCTTTATTAAAAAGGAAACATCTCTTACTGGTATTATTTGACAGTAGCTCTAAGAGAATCCAGCTGAGAAATGCTTGTTGTTCTTGATATGGTACACATGTGAAACAAATCTTTTTACCTGCTCTCTCCATAAGATGTAACCATTCCCTTCAAAACACTCTGTACATGTATGTACATCTATAATGTAAAATACATAAAATGTATGGGTATTATTTTCTTATGCAGCACATTGTGCTGTGTGCATGAAGCAAGCATAGCTAGCAAAACCTGAGAATATGCTTAATTTCAAGACACAAAGCCAGCCACGGTTTCATTTATATAAACCAGAGAGAGGACAGAAAATAAACATGCAGTCATCTTGAAGCTTTTTTGCTCTAAGGTTTATGCCAACCAGTGCTGTCACTGCTCTAATCCTGTTCCTTGCTTGTGGGATAAAAAAAACACCCTAAAACTTCTCTGCTTTTGTTGAAGCAAAATTTTAGCAAAGTTGGCATTCATCCTGACCTGGAAAAGGAAACAAGGAGCCTTGCTCCCCTTAAGTCCCTTGTGCAATACCTTGACCTTTTAGTGGAGTGCCTGTGAATCAGCGAAACTGAACCAAAGAATAACGCCAACTGAAGAACATACCAGGAACATTGAACAAATAATTTCTTGCTTTCAAAATTCTCTTCTAATCATTTACTGTGTCACAAGGACAGTGGATTTGGTTTGGGAAGAACACAACAGTTTCCTGATGCTCCTAGGAACAAGGCAACTCATTTTATTGCAGGCTACACAATCTCAGCCTCGAGGTTTTAGCTCACCATTGAACTCAGCTTATCTGTGAGATTTTTCCAGGGCTTTCACAAGCTATTGCCAGGCCGTGGCACCTTTGCTACAGCTGATTCTTCCTACTCAAGCTGAATTCAACAAACATGTGCCTTTTGATAACACAGCTGTAAAATTATCACATTTTGCTGGATGCTTACTTGACTTCTGAGAGATGTCAGTTTCTCGAAAAAGAAAAAAGAAAGAAAAAGAAAAAGAAAAAAGAAAAAGAAAAAGAAAAAGAAAAAGAAAAAGAAAAAGAAAAAGAAAAAAAAAGAAAGAGAAAGAGAAAGAGAAAGAAAAAGAAAAAGAAAAAGAAAAAGAAAAAGAAAAAGAAAAAGAAAAAGAAAAAGAAAAAGA
>JANRGW010019752.1:6465-22137 GCA_024733675.1 Psilopsiagon aymara | reverse complement strand
GAGCACTAGGACCCCTTTTGTTAATAGCTGAGACGTGTTGGTACATATGAGGAGCTGGATAGAGCAGACAGATTGTCTCTCAATTGTCTGAGCTCCTGGGACAGTGTTTGCACAGCTGAAATGATATAAGGGATGAGATTGTCTTTGAACTCTTGGAGTTTATGAATCATTTCATCCACTGTTAGTGGCATTTTGTCATTGCAGGTTACTGTTGCCAATGAATGGGCATATGACGATGGTGCATTCCATGTAAATTTCTTCCACATGGGTCGTGTACATTAGACTTCATCTGGATCTATGGGCACATCCCTGTTTTTTGGCTTGATATGATAGACCATCACTACAATGGCTGATCCCCTCATAGACTAGATGCCTTTCTCTAGAGTAGTCCACTTGGCTGAACAACTCATAACATAACATAGCCCTTGTATGGAAACCTTTCACAGCTGCCAAGAACTGCTTCCAAAGGCTGAGGGACTGTTTCCCTCTTGCAGTTGCTTTGTCAATTCCCCCTTCCCTAGAAAATGATCCCACCTGCTTGGCCCCCCTACCTTCTAGTTTGTGACTGTCGGACCCATTGTCTCAGCATCAGAGCAACCCTGGCTGATCAGTAAAATCTTCGCACATTCCACAGCTCGGTTGAGGTCTGGGGTCAAGATGTCACCTCTTCTTCCTCTTCTTCCTCTGAGTCACACACTAATAACTTCTGGTCAGATGCTGTTCTGAGTGGCGAGTGCATTGTTTCTTCATCTTGCTTCATTTTCCTTGCCTCTTTTCTGTTCTTCCCCTTGTGCACAGGGTAAACTGATATTGACATGAATTAGTCCTCTGGTGTAGCTGCTGTACATGGAGTTGGATTATCTGCACTGTCTGTTGCAGTCAAAGTTTGAGTAGCTACTCTACTTGTTGCTGGGGCTGGTGTAGCTGCTGTGCTTGGAGCTGGTGTAACTGCGTTGTCTGCTGCTTTGCCATCAGATTCAGGGACATTTTTTTCCTTTTGAAGATTCTAGATAGTGTTGAACAGGGCTCTGTAAGCATAGGCCAAGACCCAGCTCGTTGCCATGATTTGCTCATCCCTGGTATGACCAGAATGACAACACACCTCATTTAAGTGTTTTATTAATTTTTCTAGATTCTGCAGTTGTTCAGTGGTGAAATTCCAAAGCACTGGAGAGGCCCACGGGCCTAGATGCTTGCCCATACTATCCCATTTAGTGGGCATGAAGCGCTATGATATGGAATACCTCTTTGGTCAGATTGGGTCAGTTGTCTTGTCTCTGCTTCCTCCCAGCTTTCCCTCCTCCCTGGTGCAGCATGAGACTCAGAAAGTCCGATCAGAGTAAATGTTACTGAGCAGCAACTAAACAATCAGTGTTACCAGCGCTGTTCCCAGCCTGAAAGGCAAAGCCACAGCACTGCACCAGCTACTAAGGAATAAAAAACAACTGCTACTGCTGAACCCAGGACAAACAGAAAAATAAGGGTAGTGCTAGTCTTTGCTCTATCACAGTAGCTAAGTGGTGTGCAGTGCAAGGAGCATTACTAACTGGTAGAGCAGTGCCCTCACTTCTAGGAGTTTATAACCTAACAAGAAAACCAAGGGACAGTGTTGTGGCCTGGGCAAACCAGGGCAAGAACAAAGTTATTCAAGAGAAAGAGAGAGTAATTTTTAATGTAGTAACATGGGAAGGTTTAAGGGAAGAGAAGACAGATTTGTAGGCTTTTGAGGAAAATCCTCCTTAGTCCAGCTAGTCCTCATCCACAACTGTTTCTCCATTTTGCCCTTCCACCTTATTGTGCCCCTAATCTCACTGTGCATTCTTCCTCCCAGCTCAAAGAGCAAAGCCACAAGGGAGCCAGATGTGCTGAACGTATGGATATAAAAAGGCAATCTGCATAACAACCAGAACCACGTGAAATAATCTCATTCTTACCATCTTGCTTCTATTTATTTTTTTTTTTCTAGTGGAAAAAAAAATAGCTCTAGTTCATGGTTTGTTCTTTTCAAAGCAGTTTATTTTTCTTTAATTTCTTCCTTCACCTTTCAGGTTTTGGATATAATGTATGGCTATATAAATACTTCCCATCCACATATATGTATGCATTACTGCTTTGCAGCTATATGGCAAAGGTCATTTCTCTACAAATGATATCATCAGAAATGAAAGACAAGTGCCCACTGTGGTCAAGCAAATAACCTAATGTTCGTATTGTAATTAGACTACATAAATAGGGTCCCATTAGTCCCCCTGTGGGCCCAGGGTAAGCCCAAAGACCTCAATAGCAGCAGCAATTCACTTTTAGTAATTTTTAAGTGAGAGAATCGTGGAAGGATGAAAAAGAAAATTATGGGTCTGTTAACTGTAAAAAAAAAAAATATTATTCTCTTTTGATCTATGGCAGTACAAGCCCATAGGAGATCCTGAATAGAGAGATAAAAGGCTCTTGGTTCAGGATATTTGGATACACAAATATGAATGCCATCTTAACCTAGACCTCACATTCCTCTTAAGAACTGGCATTTTCTCCCCTTTTATGATTAACTTGGTTCACCAGGTTCCTACACTCAAAGACACAAAACTGGGAACAAAGGAAATCTCCACAGAGAATTTTCATCCAAGGGATGTTATCTTCCCAGCCACATTGACAGTGAAGAGAGGAAGGTAGCTTAAGAAGCAGAACAAATATTAAAATTTAAGAAGTGCAGGTGCTCCAAGTGGTCTCTGGAAGACATTGTCTCTATGCCAGTTATGGAGACTGGACTTTGCAAGTACTTTCAAACCACCACTGCGGACTGTTAGGCAATGAGCATCTATAAAAATCTGATCTCAGCTGTGGGTGTTGAGGACCTACATATGTAGCCAAATAAAATCTGGTCTGTTGGATTAGACCAAAAGCCAATTGAATCAAATTTTGGACCGAGCTTTAAGAATTTTTATTGTAAGATGTAAGAAACTGGACCTTCCCCTCATGCTATCCACTGTGCAAATGCACCCTGAGAGACAGACAGCCCTGCAAAGGGCCATCAGGCTGGGGAAGGATGGAGAGCAAGTTATGGTCGTAGCATATCGGTTGCAGGGCCATAGACAGGAGACAATATTTATTTAAAAAGCAGTTACCCATTATAATTTACTGCCTCTGATCATTCCACTGCTATCAATGTGCTGCTTCTAACTCTAGCCTACTTTATTCTTCTCATTGTTCAGAACAGACCACCACTGAAGTTGTCATTCTAAAATATTTTCCACTGTGATTAAACAGCAGCTGTAGTCAAGTAGTTCTATCTCCTATCAAAGTTTGTAAATCATAGTATTTTAAAAAGATGCGAGAAGCAAATAATCTGGTGTATAATAGCTATTTGATTTTTTACACATGTGTAGAGAAAATAAGAACATTAGATCTCTAGCCTTTAATTAAAAAATAGTTGGGAGGAGGGAGTAATTTCTTAATAAGTAACATCTGACCAAAAAGAATTTAGTAAATCATACCCTAAGTGTGGCCAAAACCTGTAAGATTTACTGCAAGCAAATCATTATTGTTATCTAAGTCTGAATAGCTTCCATCTGAGTTCTGTACAAAAATACGCTCCATGGAAGCACAGCCTTGAACTTCAAAGTACATGCAGGATGCGACTAATTTCTGTATCTGACAGTGTGATGCAATGTTTGGATTTGCATCTCTGCACTTCAAAGTGTGGCACTCTCTAGATAAGGTCTCCATTTATTTTGACATGGATTTGCAGAGGTGAACAAGCAAGCAGCACCCAAAACAGACAGTAATTCTCCCCTAAACCAGAAACCAAAAAATACCAAATACTCTGTTTGTTTCCCCCTGAATTCAGTAATGCCCTGGAGAACAGGGATTACAGAAGAAGAGAACAAGTCATGGCTGCAGTACTGCAAGTAATCTCCAGTGTCCGAAACACAGTGTCAACATATGGTACTCAAATGCAGATTTAGAACATCTTTGAAGTAATATTGAATCTGACTAATGGGTAAAAAGTAGACTTAGCTTCATTTTTTTTTTTTCCTTTTTCTTTTAAATTTCATACCAAGGCTGTCAAAATTACAAGTAGGGCAGCTAGATATTAGTGCATCTTGATTCTGTGAATTACACAGAATTGCATATAAAATCATTGCAGGATGAATTCTGATGGTCCTCTTTATTTTTTGCCACCCTAGCAATGCCGGGCTCATACAATATAATAATGTAAAGGCTTTTGCCCTCATGAGTCTATGATGGCACTTAAAAATTCATATTATATACATGTGCAATTTCTGTCAGATTATAGACCTATAGAAAACTCTGAATGTTGGGATATGATCACAACTGCAATACAAATCTCATTCATTTCATTAACATATATTAAAAAGCTCCTAGAACTATTCTCACTTCCCTTGTATAGAACACCAAAGTATTTCTCATTAGCAACAGCTGCTGATCAGAAGCATATATATAACTGTTATAATTATTTATTTACAATTAAGCATTGATCATATTCAGCAAAAACATTTGGGAGAAGAAAAAAAAAATCTATCTTAAAAACCTGACAGAACAGAGGGGTTGAAGGGGCAAAAGTGTAAAAATTTTCAAGATGAAAACCCAGGAGGAAGTTAGTGGCATTTTGAATGCAAGTTCAAATAGCTGAACCTAAAGGTATGTTATCTAAGATCCCACTGTCAATTGAGGAGTAATTACCAAGTATCCCATAGCCTATGCATACCATCCCTATAATTAAGTTTGCATAATATACCACTACATTAAAAGGATTGCCTTTGTATTTAATAATCTTTGATTTATTTATTTTTATGTCTTTTAAGGAGAAAAGAGGGGGGAAAAAAGTCTATCAAAGCTAACAGGACTCAGAAGATTTGTGTAATAAATATCATATGCAGATTTTTATGTCCCAATTCAGCTGGAGATGAATGTAGTTTTTTGAAGTTTGATTAAGGCAGTTCAGTCTCTCAAAAGTTCCTGTTTCAACATTAAAAATAAGTTGTGTGGTGCTTTTCTATTAATTATATTTTATAAAGGAATAGCAAGTTTCATTTGCTCAATTAAAAAAGGAAAAATTAAATACTGTTCAAAGACAGAATTCAAAATCAGTATGCTGCTTCTTGCTCATTATGGTTAGTTATCATTTGCTCAGTGCAATATTTACACATATTAGAAATCCCCAATCTTTCCTTGGGTGAAAAATGTCAAAGGGGAGTGTTCACTACTTCCTTCAGGATTTGGCCATACTGATTAAGAAACCTATACAATTCCAAACATTTTCTCCATTATATAGAATTCTTGCACACTTAAACAACTCTGCATTTAGAAAGAATCTCAGAGCTTAAACGCAACTCGCATCTGGATTGTAGATTGTGCTTTGTATTATACAATCTGCAGTCACTGCAAATGTTTGTATCCTTTACTGAGAAAGAATGATTCATTTCATAGAAATTTTCATCTGCTATTAATCTTCCAGGATATAGTTAGTGTTCTGATATTTTCAGATATTGTTTTATGGAGGGATTTAAAGTAGCTCTCCCTTGGCAGCCTGCAAGATTACTCAGTGATTATAAGCAACTCAATACTGTATGACAGCATTTCCATGTGAGGGACTTACAATCATGTTTCATTAATTCGGCTTGAATGAAGCCTCATTTCAGGCCTTGAGGAGCTTAAGATTTATGTGAAATTAATAACATAACAGATGTCTTCACAATTTGGTTCCTCTGAAAAAAACTGATTACTTTGAAAACTTCAACGCTTTAAAATGCAGACTGAGGGAGTTTCTACTCTAGGGTAAAGAGTTATTCGTTCATATCAACTGAATCTCAGAACTAAGTGGAATTTAAATGTCACATTTATATTAAACAGTCATATTCCCCATTATTACATGTAATAAACAAAAGCCTATTACTTTCATTAATAAGCAGTGTTGGACATTTAAACTAAAGCTTAGAGAGATAGAGTCAGCACCTTTGCTAAGAAGTAGGCATAAGTGAGACACAAGGGAGGCAAAAGAAGAATATCCAGGAAGCCCTGTTTTTTCTGTCTTTGTTTCTGATAATTTAATCATCTTTTCCTCATAGGAAAACAAAATGCATCTGTGCTCACACAAAACTCCCCACTTTATAAGAGCTGAAGCTGTCTCTTGTGGATGCACATGCCTAAGGCCAAACGCCTCTTTCTTTCACAGGACACTTTAAATGCTAGCTTCTTTTCTTTTCTTTTTCCTTTTTCCTTTCTTTCAACAATTCAATTCTTTTATCTAGGCTGCAGCCACACCAGGTGCCTTGCAAGCTGAATTTTAACGCATGCATGAGCAAGGGGTTTATCTTTTAGGAAACTGTCTATGCGATTACTTCTCCAAGTCTCCCCCCAAAAAAATAATTGAAATAAAAATTATCTCTTAGCCTTGCTTTTTGATCCGATATGCTGAAGGGCACGGGGAACAATACATTTTTGATTCACACACTCAAGAACAGCTGATAGGATAGTCACTGCGATGGTTCGATATGCAAATGCGTTACATTAAGGGTTGAAAAATTGACACAATGCAGGATATTACAGCTAAGACACTATCAGCAAAATCATAACAATTAGCTGTTTGATTGCTGTAGACACGGTTCATGCACCAGCCTCACATTTATAATGAGGTATCCCCCCATCCCTTTCTTGCCTCACCCCACCCTTTGCATCATGTCCACATTGATACCATGATTTGCCAAGAGGTAAGGGCTCCAAGATAAAGGCAAAATATCAAAAGCATTAGTATAAATTACATTTTTACATTATTAGCTATTTAATTACATGAGATATCAGAGTGGAGCTTGCTGATTTCATGCTTATGTTAAAAGTTACCATGGCAGTATTCCTCCCCTGTGAGACGGCATCAGGAATTATTGTTAGCACATGCTAAAACAGACAAAGCAATGTATTCTCGCCACATTCTCTCCCTGACTCTCTCTAAGTTTAATACCAAGGAATTCCTTAGGCATCCAGAAAAAAAAGCACATGTCTGGCATGGGGCTGTGAACCAGGAGATCTGAATTTGGAGATAAAGTCAGAATACTAGGCCTAAGGCGGGTGGTGCTGCGCTGACTGAGGAGGAGACTTGTTCTGCTCTCCATGAGGGACACCCGGTTTTCATGCACCAGAGCCCCCCCCCTTCCTCGCCTACACCCCCCTGAGGGATGGCATTAACTGTGCCTCCAAAAACAGCTGCTTATCAGCTCCTCTGGAGGGAGGGAGAAGCAGTGGGTGGCAGGGGGTTGCAAGGAGGGGGGAGGCAGGAAGGGAGAGGGTGGAAAATAAAAAAGAAAGAGGACCAAGAAAAAGGAGACATTAATAGGGTTGAAGGAAAAGGGGGGAACTGTGCTCTACCCACACATGCACTCAAAGGCCCAATCAAGCAGCACACTTATTCACATGCTGCTGATTCCTCCATATACACAAACATGCAAGATAATGCCTAAATGTGCACATCAGTGCACCAGAGAGAAAGGAAATCAAGATTCCTGAGAGATGCCTTATGGTGTCTTGCCTCTTTTTAAGGGAGGGAGATCAGCATTTTGCACTAAATATCTAAAATCTCCTCTCTGATGAAATATAACAAATGCTGGAGTTACATACTAGGTTTTTTCACTGAATTTCCCAGCTGGCATTGTCCCCAGTGCCTGTGTGTCACAGCTATGCAAAACAACCTTCAAAGGCACTGGGATCCCCCTAATCAGGCAACAGGGAATGATATCAGCATGGCTGGATTTGGAAGGGCTTGGATTTAATGTAAGGCTTTAACTTCTCTTTGGTCTTCTGCATGAGGTCACTATGGACACTGGCTAACAAGGACAGGCACTGACAGATGTTGTCATGCACCATGACAGAAATATTTTTGCCCAGAGAAGATAGATTTAAAGGAAATGAGCAATAAGAATTGCACCAATTAATGAATCACAGATAGCTGAGATGGCAAAGGCTGTCTTTAGTCCCATGCCAGTGAAATATTTTCACCCATGAGGTATGGGCCGTTTTCTGGCAGACTTAGCAAGCACACCAAAAACCTCATCCAGAGAGGATTCACTCACCACTGAGCTGCAGACAAATGGACCTGAGTATCCAAGTTTCATTTTACCTCATCAGGTTGAAAAGGCATAGAAACATGAAACCTATCACTTATTCTGCTTAACATAGGAGTGATACAACCTCAGGTATCAGCTCCTTTATCAGTAACAAGGAAGAATTGAAGGACTTCAAGCTGTTGCTGGGATGAATCTGGCCTCAAAGAGGTTTGGATGATCTTTACTAGAAGTCTCTCCTTACACTGTGGCTGTAAAAGGCAAAAGTACAGAACATTTTGCACACAATCCTGAAAAAGGATGGGAAACCTGAAAAGCTATGAGAAACCCTGAATGTAGCACTTTTGTATTTTTATCTCACTCTAGTGCATTAATAGAAAGTATGAAAAAAAATCCATGCACTTCATGTTAAAGTGGCCTAATTTGGAGATATTTTTTAGACAGCTCCCCATCTCTGAGCACATCTATCGATAGCCCCAGTGAGTGAGACTGTTTGTCTACTCCCGTGTCCTTCCCTTCATCTACAGCTTTGTCTGGTGGCTCTGGCAACAAACAGATTCTTCATAATTTCTCTGAACAGTTTCACATCTTATACCAACCTTCTCTAAACTAAAATACCATTTATCACTATAGAATAATAAAACCAGTGTTTTAGTGAAGCTAGTTTTCAAGGAAAAGTAGAGCAATAGAATACCCGGGAATTAGAGTAATTCAGGAGCAAGTCAAAGTTTTCTGGAAGTAGCAAAAGCATTTAACATGGGGATTGTGAAAATAATCTGTAAAGCCCTTCACTGCCCAGTTCCTGCAATACAATCTCCATGCTCCTGTGAGCGCAACCCATGAACTGTGGTTCCCACACCAGGAAAGTCCAGAGGTCTCCAATTTTTCTGTCCCATGTGATGCTAGGCCAGCAAGTCAAAATTTTGAACAGCTGAATGGACAGATAATCTCGGACTTCTTGTGCAATGGCAACAGTTCATTTATGCTGGAATTATGTTTAATTGTTGGCATATTTACTTCAGCTTTTTTTGCCTAAATTAAAATTTAAGTATTAAAATCTTGTTAGTACAAAAGAAATGGAATACTAATGGCCTTTTTCTCTCCAAAACCCTCATCATCGTTAACACCTTCCCCACAAAGTTTTTGGATTGCTTAATCAGCATTCTTGACCAATTAGAATGTTACTCTTACTTTGCACTCATCTGCTCTCACCTGGTTGGAAATAGCCACCGGGAAAAGGGGGACAACTGCTTGTACTGATATCCCCTCAAGAACTAGCCTTCAAGTTTGGAACTTTCTGGTTTTCACTTGGCCTACTATATATAAACTCTCATGAGAGAAAAATCCAAAAAGAGTACTAATAAAAGTGGGTAACAATGTTTTGCCTGACTCTGTAGCATGCCTGGGGTTCTCACCAAAGCTCCTTCACATGACAGCCGCTGCCAAGGCAACTGCCTTGACACCAGTGCATCTTGCCCTAGTACTTTCCCCCTTCCAAGCACAGAGACTGTATCAGATGCTGTACATCCACAGGAGTTACACATTTGAGCTCCCTTACTTTAGTCCTGGAGTGGTATTCACACTTTCTCATGTTGCTCATGAGCTGGTTTACAACTTGGTGTTACTCAAAGTCTTCAAAACTGAGAGTTAGTAAGCATCATTAAACTAGATTGGTCAGTTCTCTGACACATAGTCTTATTCCTGGGTCCAAAATCAGACAAATAATCTCCTCTCTCTTGGTTTGCTGGAGTCCCCATATATTAATACTAGATGCCAATATGTCTATTTGGAAAGAAAAATATTCACAGCTCTATCAGTGCTGCAGTTATACGGATAAGAACTCATTCAGATCAATATTATCAGGGGAACAACATCTTTTCAGTTCCAACAACTTTTATTAAATAAAAGAAAATCCAGCAAACAACCACCCCAGCCAAGTGATTTCTTCATATAATGCCTGTTATATTCAGTTTAAGGGGAGAAGTAAATGAAGACTGTAATAGGAAAAACAAAAAACAGGCAGATCTAACTGTACAATAAATACAGAACGTGTCCTATTTAATCTGCTTACAGTAAGATCCACTGAGCAAAATTATAATTTGATATGGCTCAGCTTAGCCAATAGAAACTCATAAAATGTCTTAACATCATAATACATTGTACAAAAGAATCACTAAGTACCATAAAACATATGGGAATATGGGTCTGTATTCATCCATTACTCTTTGCCAGTGTAGCATATTAAAATGGTTCCTATTTAAGTGCAGAGATCCCTGAAGTATACTACAGTCTTAATTAAAATGTCAATAAAATGCAAAAGTGCATTGGGGACCTTATCTGATTTTTTTTTTTTTTTCCCTTTTTGGTTAACTCTTTCAGAGAGTTATTTCTTAATAGCTTCATTACACTACTGAGGTTTGGAACAATTAAAAATAAACAGAAGTAAGCCATTTTTAATAATTAGCAACAATCTGAGCATGATCTGTATCCTCTCTCTCCAGCACAATTCCCCACAGGAGTCGCCAGCAGGTTAAGTCAAGACTGAAAAAGTAGGTCCTTATTCAAGGCCAGCAAACAATTCTTTGTGTATCTCTTTCAGTATTTTATTTTCATCCAGTAAATTTTAGGAAAACAAAGGAGCAAAATCTTTTCTGACTCCTTCTGTGACCAGAGACCTCAGCCAAGTAAGCAGCAATCTGGTTTTCAGTAAAGTGGCCACCTTTTACTGGACAGGGGACGCACTGACCTGGAAGGCAGGTTGTGTCTCTGAAGTTTGTGCCCTGCCTTTCCATGGGACATCAAACTCACCATAAATGGAAAGAATATCTGTAGATGGCCAGGAGATTATTGTCTATTTGTTTTTTTCTTTTCTTTCAATGAATTTTTAAAATCACCTTTGAAAAATTCCTTTTAAGAAACAAAACAAGATACAGCATGATGGCAGGGGGGTTGGAGCTAGATGATCTTAAGGTCCTTTCCAGCCCTAACTACTCTATGATTCTATGATGTTCTTCCAAAACTTGAAACAGAATTGAGTTATGAGGAGAACAGAAGATCCCATCCTTTCTTTTCTGTAAAATTGGAAGGATGACAACAGACTAAGTAAATAAGCTTTTCTCTTTCCTCCTGAAGAAAGGAAAAGGTCTCCCAACCTCTTGTACCACAAGAAATATTTTCAAAGATAAATTCTTGTTCTTCACTTCCCTAAAATACTACAGTATTAATCAAAAATCCCCATTTCCTTAAAGAAGGAAAGTGTACTCTTGGAATGGAATTCGCCTATTGCTAGCAAGATCAAAATATTGCCAGGCCAGAATGCCAGCAGCACTGCCCAAGGCACTTCTGGGAGTCCTGGAGGGCTGCTTAGGTGCAGGAGGGCTTTTTTAAGAAGGGCGAGGCCGGGCCAAGGCTGGTTCTGCTTTGGGATGGCATCAGGAGCACTCTGAAGTCAGTGGCAATGTATAATCCAGGCTGAAAAAATAAACTCTTCTCCCAAAGCATGGTACTTCCAGGCAGTATATCGACATGTCTGGATTGGCAATTACCTTCCTTGTACCAGGATTATACAGAAAACAAACCATAGGGCTACTTTTCAGACCTGTGCTTAGTGGCTAGGTACACAACACGCCTATCTTTTTAGCAGCCTGGAGAGAAAGGAAAAAAAAGCAGAAGTGAAGAAAAGAACTTTACCAGATCAACATGCCTTCAGACTGCATCGCGATCTGTTTCTCTTTCTACTTCATCCCCCTCTACATCCACTTTATGTCAAGTGACAAGCAGTTGGCAGGTTTTGCAAATATATTGACAATAGCAGACATATGATACAGCTGTGAAGATTTGTCTTACTAGGGTTTCAGCTGGTTTCTACTAGCTAACAGCCAACAGCCAGATTTTGGAGGTTATGACCTCTAGTTATTTGAAAGAAACTAGAGGGAGGAGGCAGGCAACACATTCTATGCATGAGTCGGCTCTTCCTATAATATTT
This sequence comes from Psilopsiagon aymara, assembly GCA_024733675.1. Lineage (NCBI taxonomy): Eukaryota > Metazoa > Chordata > Aves > Psittaciformes > Psittacidae > Psilopsiagon > Psilopsiagon aymara. Next base: position 10,083 of record JANRGW010019752.1, on the reverse strand, counting down.
TTAGGACTTGCTCACATAAAACTGACTGTTCAATGGTTCTTACACTAGGAAAAAAAAAAGTGATTGGAGAGGACAAAAGGACATATCTTGTGAATGGAATTGGGGAACTCAAACAGTTATGGAGCCTTAACTTGTACAGCGCTGAGGAAGTTCTTCCTGCAGGGTGCCAAATGTTCTTATCTCCTACTGGGTTTATGGAAGGTGAAGGCATTTGGGTCAGTATACTGAATTCCCTTTGGTGTAGATAGTCCACATTATGTTTCCTAGTAACTCCAACTCTGATTTTTCCTGTTTTTTTTTTTTTTTTTTTTTTTTTTTAACCTTAAATAAGTAGGGATTTGGACAGCTAACAGCAGAGATGCTCAACCCTCCTGTCAACCTCATATGCATTACAGGGGTTTCTTACAGACATACTATTTTCTGTAATCCTAAAGGTCTTATTTAATGTTACTATTTGCACCACCTCCATGGGATGTCACTTCAACAGTGTGGGAGGAGAAGGAAGAAGTGCACTTCTAGGATGGGCCAGTGGCATCAGTCAACTCTGACCCAGTCTGAGCTTAAAAGAACAATAAATCAAATTGTGATTGTCAGACTTACAAACTCCCATGTCTGTGGATACTTCATGTGGGTACTGCATCATAACTTGACATATGTTACTCCTGTCAATTATAAAAGTAATGGAAAACATGAAAAATCTATTAAGTGCCCAACAAAAAATTTAAGCCTAATACACTTAATTAAAACACTAGATTAGGCTCAATATAGCACACTAAACCACTTGACTCCTCTAGGAAAATGGGCAGACTACCAGGAAAGCCACTCCACTGGCTACTGTGAATATAAGGACAGAACAAATATTTCTAAGAGCTTTAGCTTCTGTTCACTGGTGAATTAGGCTCAGGTAAATGGAAATTGCATCCTTTTATGTCACTGTTGCATGAGAGGTTTTAGCTATTTTGCGTGATTTGTTCCCATACAGCAGCATCCACACATTGTCCAGCTGTGCAGAGGTGATAATTTGGCTGGAAGGCGAAGGAAACATCTTACTGGAAGGCACCAAGCAGATTGGAGGCATTGCTTCATAGTGTGGAAGCTACTGTTGCTACCTCAGCAACAAAGCCCTGAATGCTGGGAGGGGTACTTGGTTTGGGCATGAGGAAATGGGAGAAGAGTCTAAATATCTGAATTAAGTGCTTGATGTTGGGAAATCACTCTTGGGTACCAGCTTCTGGAGATGGGAATTTTGAAGTCCTTATTGGTGGCAGCTTTGGAAGAGGGAGTTGGCAGCTTGTAGAGTTGGACAGGGTACGGTGTGACTCAAATAACACCACCTCCACCAACTCGAAGGAAAAAAAGTCCCTGGGACCTCTCTGATTTTTTAGAAGACAAGGAGAGAACTAAAACTTGATGAATGTGAAAAAGAGGAATACCCATGGTTTACTGTAAACCTGCCATCTCCTTGATCCCTGTAAATGCCAAGAACTTTATTATTACTAGAGGATATACCACAACAATTACAAATTTTCAACTGAATTAGACTTAAGGGGGCTGGTCTACAGTAACATATTTATATGACTGGTTTCTAATGTTGTAGTTAATTATAAAAATAACCTACCTGCAGCTAACACAAACACATCCATATTTAAATAAGTCTTTTTTTGCTCATTGAGAAGTGGGTTAGTAAAGAAAAATTGCTGTTATTTAATGCTTATTAATAAACCATTAAACTAAAACCAGTGTGCAAATCTCCTTTTGCATTTTTACACTAAATACAATGCAGTAAAAAACATTGCAGCTGGTATGTACAAAACATTATTCAGGAATGGTTTGTGTGCAGTAAGCTCACACACTATTTGCATCCGAATTAACACTCACCTGCAGACAAGTGAATTACAGATCTGTACTGAAGTCTCTTGATCACAAGTATGTTCTCATCAAATCAGAAAATAAATGGGGATGGTCCAGATATACAAGAACCTGCCATTGTTTGATGCTAATCCTGTGTTGAAAGAGCTTCACAACAAATACCCTCCAGTATTTATTTGCTGTATGAAACACTGCCAATATTCAGATCTTCCCAAAGTTACCATACTGCTGAGGAGACTGCAGGCAAATGATACCAATTGGTCTCTATCCTCCCTGTCCTCCCACACTGACTTGAAGTGCAGAGTCTGATATTTTAAGGTCACCAACTCCTCCCTCCCCTTGCACCCTTTAATAAAGGAGAGGCACAGGTGTATTTTCTTCACCCATCAATAATGGTCCATCCTGTCTACGCAGCACAGCTAGCGTTTCTTCCCAGCAGGCCACAGATATTTCAGAGCATGCTTCCAGTTCCTACATTCCAGGAGAGACCTCCCACACCTAACACCATCGCTCCCTGACCTACTCTTCTTACATTGGAGTCATTCCTGAGCTCTGAGAAAGTACAATATCTGGGACACTAGAAAATAGAAGTAACACCACCTCAGACACTAGAAAACTATTCTCCTACATTGTTTGTTCTAAAGTGTAACAACAACTTCTTTTGTTGTACCTCAACACCAATTTAGAGATTCTGTACTGATAAATGTGTGGAAGGGATACCTGTACACACGTACACTTGCCAAGACACACAACGTGGACGTGGGACAGTCCTCATCCACTACCTGGAAAATATGTGACACGTGAGGGCGCACAATGGGCAGGGGAGGGGTTAAGTAAAGCACAGTCTGGCAGGGGAGGGTGCGCCATGGGCGGGGCTGCACTCGGTGGAGGTCCTCCTGCAGCGGGGGCTGAGCTGCGGGACGGTGTCAATGGCTGAGAGGGGTCAGGGAGCTGAGAGGAAGCGGCACTGCTGCCTCAGGACCGGGCTGCGCGGGGGCCTCGAGCGGCCACTGCCGCCCGTTCAGGAAAGGAGGCCCTAACCCAGGAAGGGGGGAAATGGTCACAGAGAAAACCAACAAAAATAGGAGGAAGAGGACAGTTAAAAGTGAGGGGCTTCCTCCTAAATCTGTTGTCCCCACCCAGAACCGCTTTGCTGTCCTGCAGAGGGCTGAGGAGGAACCACACTCCCACCAGGCACAACTGGCTAATGCACTGGTAAAGAAGATCACTACTGGTGCTGCCAGGAAAAAGCGGTGGGCATAGTAGTAGGGGACTCTGAAAGGAACAGAGGCGCCCATCTGTTGGCCTGATCCGATCTCAAGGGAGGTGTGCTGCCTTCCAGGGGCTTGTTTCAGGGATGTTGCAGAGAGGCTGCCTGCTCTAGTCGGTCCCACTGGCTATTACCCACTTCTGGTGATCCATGTGGGTGCTACTGATAAAGAGAGCAGTAGCCCAGAGAACATAAAGAAGGACTACACAGCCCTAGAGAGGTGGTCAGGGGCTCTGGAGCTCAGATTGTCTTTTCCTCAATTCTCCAGGATATTGGGCAGGACCTTAAAAAGGCGAGGAGCACTGGCCAGGTTAATAAATGGTTGGAAGGGTGGTGCTATAGTCAGGGGTTTGAGTATTTTGAACACAGGATGCAGTTTAGTAGGCCAGATCTACTGGGGGATGGTGGAGCTGGTTTGACAAAGAAAGGGAAGAGTGGATTTGGTAGGAGGCTTGCCAGACTGGTCAAGGAGGCTTTAA
>JANRGW010019748.1:0-10557 GCA_024733675.1 Psilopsiagon aymara | reverse complement strand
ACAGGACACCTGACCCAAACTGACCAAAGAGGTATTCCATAACACAGCACGTCATGCCCAGGATGGAAAAACTGGGGGCAGGAACCCAGAAGAGCTCAGTTCACAGCTTGGTTGTCAGGTGGTGAGCAGTTGTATCCTCCTCGCTTTTAATTTCCCTGTTCGTTGGTCGTGGTGGGGGTAGCAGTAGTGGTTTGTGTTGTGCCTTGGTTGCTGAACTGTTCTTGTCTTGGCCCGTGGGGGATGCATTCTTTCGGTTCTTCTCCTCATTCCCTCTCCCCGCCTTGGAGTGGGGGGGAGGAAGGAGGGGGAAGTGAGTGAGCAAACTGCGTGTTTTACAGCTTAAATCATGACAAGTCTTTATATGGTCACTATGTAACATGCATTTTCTTTAAGGACCTAGCACCAATAAGCAGCAATAGTAACTGACTTGAACAGTGTGTGATTTTTAACTTCTTCCACTCAAGACACGGCTTTTCATTTTAAAACTTATGCACAGGGCATATTGTAACTATATTTGTAACTATACTGTGTTTAAGCTAAGGTTATTACTTCTCCTGCAAGCATTTGGCAAACAGAAAAGTTTCAATGCCCCATTAAAGTGACAATGGATATGCCCAAGAACAGTGGTTAACAACTGAAAATGACCTGGTAACAAATGAAAATTTGGTACTAGCAAACTCCATCATAAAAAAAAAAAAATTAAAAAATGAAGTTATCCCAAACTCCCTCTTAGCATCCTTGTTAAATGTAGTAAATCACATTTTCTGCAATACAACAAGTTCACAAGCAGCTTAAGGACCAGAAAACTAGAGCAGAAGTTAATTTAAGGGCAAAATTAACATTCTCAAGATGTAACAGAAAAGTGGTGCCAGTTCTCAGGGCCCAGCAGCCCAGAGTTTACTGATGTCCTACAGTCCAGGACTCTTCCAATTCTTTGCTCCCATACCACAGTATTTTGAAGTCAAGCAAGCAAGGTTCTCAGTATGCACAGAGCAGGGGTCCTTGTCTTCCCTAGGGTGGATGACAGTGAGCCCAGGATTGAGGACCTGGACCTTCTGCTTAGCAAAACCAATGGAAAAATTCCCATTAAATTATGAAAAGTAAGATGAGAGCTTGATACCATTAATAGCATTGAGATCATCCTAATAATTCTTTATGTTAAGCTTTCAGTGTTTACATCTTGACAAAAAATCCCAAAAAACAAAAGATAATGGAAAAAAGTCCAATACCAAAAATATGTTACTGAAATGAAGACTTACTTCTGCCGCTTTGTCCTGAATTTCAGTAACTTAATCTCATATCAAGATGAACTCTTCATACTTTTTTCTACTAAAGATGGACTTTTCCTCTTTTGTGGCTGTTGCAAAATCTGATAGTTGTCATGGTTTTCAGAAAAATTTTCTAGAATAAAGACAAAAAGTTTTGTCTAGTAATTGACAAGGCAATAACTAATACTTGATATATATGGAGAACCCCATTTATATTAAAATGCCAGTTCTAGGAAAAATGCTGTATTGATACCTCAGTGACAGAGAACTCTTTCTTAATAAAGCTGCTTACGAGCAGCCTCTGTGCTTACACTGTTTCACTCTCCTGGGCAGTGGAACTCACTGGAACAAGCCTAACCTGATGGAAGTCTTCACTTAGAATGAGGTACCTTTTATTATTTATCCAGAAGAACTGTAACAAAATTTCCCAACAATTCTTGTGACAAAATTGCAATAATATCAGCCATCATCTTTTAAATAACAAAAAAATCTAAAAGCAGGTACCAAATGAAGTCTGTCCACAGAAGCCTGTCATTTCTCTCAGAAATAAAAAATATCTTTGCTTGCATGAGAGCATTGATAGATGTGAAAATAGTTTGTGTTCACAGTAAGAAGTTGTGATACGTGGCAGTGTATCATTTTGCAGTAGGCTGTTATTTTTCTATTAGGAGAACACTCCCCTTCAGAGTCTAAAACCTTTTCTAATAAAAGAAAACTTCCCTGCTAAATGTCAAATTTCAGATTGCAGGTGCATCATTAGGAATAATTTACAAGACAGAGACATTTTGCTTGGTGAGTTCTCAATATCACAATTCCTTAAGCTTTAGAAAACAACATTCAGTATAACAGTATTAAGAAATGCTTTTGACAGCTGGAAATCTAAAGATCACCAGTGTTTTCAGAGCAGCTTAGCAGCTTTCCTGTCCTTTACAGATTAGCCGTTCATGTGAACAGGCTATGGTGCTGCTGATTTCCAATTCCACCGAGCAAAGTCTTGATCTGTCATGGAGCACAAATTCATTGTAAACCAAACATTCAGGACATAGGGGAAAGTGGAGAATACTGGCAAAAATGATTCCACAAAAGCTGTTGAGAATTTACCATCTGTTTTGTTTTCTGTCCAGGTACTTCTGGGCTCTGAACAAGCTTTTGTGCTTGGAAATTCAAGTTTTATAGCCGTCTGAAAAAATTCCTTGTTGCTATGGCAATACCATTCTTTCACAACAAATCCTTCTTGAAGGTGAGGACATTGGCAAGATTAAGTGTAAATCTTTTTAGTTTTCTGATGGTGTGACAGACAAAAGTGGCCAGAGCAGGGAGAATTCCTCACCCCCAAAACAAACATTGCTGGTATCATCTTCATAAAACCAACATAAAACAGCTGCATGATAGCGTTGTTAGCCATCCACAAAATGCATCTATAATCCCCTGAAACTCACAGTGCAGTACCATTGACGCTGCTTTGTGAATGAAATGCAATGTCCTGAATGTTGCCTTCTTGTGTGGAGGTCTGTTTTAATGAAACAGAAAGTTGAGAGAGATCAATACTGATCTCCCCTTCCAAACAGCCCATTAGTGCAATCTTTGTAAAGGAGATAGGTAAGGAAATAAGACGTCTGTTAAAACTGGCAACATTCTTGGCAGGTTCACACAGAAGAGGATGCCTGTCATTTTCTGGCAAACCCCAACAGGAGGAAGATATAGGCAAAGTAATGAAGGCTGAAGAGTGTGTGAAAGGAATGTGATAGTAAAGTTAGTTAGATAGTTATTTTTGCATGCACTCTCTGCCTGCATACCAACACACCTCCAGCTAAAAGTGCCCCAGGTCTGGGCCTCAAGATGAGCAGTGCAACAAAAAGACAGATATGGTAACACTTCATATCCTGCTCCCCATTCAGAACCCTCCTATAAATACAATCAGATGGCTTCCAAAGCTGCTGTCGACCCTTGTTGTGTAGATTGGAAAATAAAATGAAGCCACCCCTTCAGTGTTAAGAGCTAATCTATCCTTCTGCAGCTCAGACATGTGCCGTGATTTACAACCAAATTCATTCCACCCCTAAAATGCATTTAACATCACAAACAGGCTCAGGGGCTACTCAAAAAAATTAAAACACAGCTTAGCATAAGCATGGCAAATCTATCTGTTAACCTTCTGACTTTCTTCAAAAGGCAATATTGAATAAAATTAATTTCAAACCATGAAAGAAAGCAATTTAAAGATAGTGTACCAATGAGATCTTTTGGCTTTCTAATAAATTGATGCCTGGAGCTACAAATTCAATGTGTTTGATTGCTTTTCAGCATGGGTAGCATCTTAGAGAGACAGCTGATTTTTTAACTCACTTGTGTGCTTTAGCTGTCATTATTGAGAGTACTCATATTTTGAAATCTTCAACTTACTGGCTACATGTTTCATTCTAATTTTTATTTTTGAAAACTGAATCAACTGCAGTTCCAAAGCATCTCCACTGATGTCGCTAGCATTACAGATAAACTGCTTTATGCCAGTCATTCATCAGTTTATTACAGCCCATTTTGTCCTCTCTTAAGTCCCATACCCGACTTACTCTACCCCTCTGATCTTTTGCAGGATAACAAATTCATTTAGGGTTGTGGCCACCTACTGTTTCTGCTCTGCTCATACCATGTTGTATCACAAGGCAGCCTGAAAAGGGACCTTCCCATCAGTGACTGACTGCAGGAGTCAAAGAGGTGGTGTTAAATGCAACTTGTCTGTTTAAGTATTTCTAACAGTGGGGAAAACAAATTGTGATAGATAGTAATCACCTAACTAAATGAATAGGCCTGCATCATAGAATTTTGGTCTATGAATACATGATAAAAGACAGGTTATTCCTTGGTAATTTAATTGGTTTTAGAGTCTAAGAAGGGCTCGGGTAGGAAACAGTGTCTAAAAGCAGCATTAAACATACTGCAGACTTTTTATTCTAAGTGCAGATCAGTGACCATACTTGTTAAGATTATATTAGAATGATAAAAAGTAATTAAAATAGACTTACTACCTTTCTAAGTTTTGAGATGCAAATACTCTTTCTTTAAAAAACATTAATTCATCTTTTCCCTACAGGTTGCACATATTTTAAAAGTATTATCAAAAAAAGTACAATTGCCTTTTGAAGTTTTGGTGTGGTTTTGTTTGTTTTTTTAAATCTTTCACTGTCTGTCTCACTTTTCTGAAACAAGCCATTTGAAAATACTCACTCTCTCATCTGAGAAGAGAATGGAACTACATCCCCTTTCAGGCACAGGACCATAATTTCACTCCAGAAATCTCTTGTGATAGTAACGAATGTTTAATTTCCCCAGCAATTTTAGCAGGGAGCCTATGGGTAAAGTTTGTACACTGAGTGTCAGATCATAACTGCACATGCATGGCCACAAACCTTTCATAGGTACCAAGTCCTTTTCCTGAGATGTTGTGGGAACCTATAGGTTCCCTGCACAAGCTGGAACTGAAGAAACGCAGCACAACAGTCAAAGACTACAGTCTCCAGCTGTCACCTGCCTTGTCCCATCATCAGCAAGACTGTAGCTGAAGGGCTGCCTGCAGAACACCAAACACACTCACACTATGCATCAGAAAGTGACACCCTAGAGTCCTAGAATGGTTTTGGTTAAAAGGGAAGACTGTCTAGTTCTAACCCTCCTGCACAGTTAAAAACCTTCTTGTTACAGTAAAATAGTCTATTGCAAGTAGGGGGTGGCTCTCACAGCAAATATAGCCTGGATTTTCAATTGTATAGTGCCTCCATCCATAATTTGTAAGTCAAGATAACTAAAGACACTGGTATAAATCTGACCTTAAGTGACATTTAAAGAATAAGATTTTTTTTCACTGAAGCTTGTAAGTCCAAGTCAAACTTTCCTTCAGAAATGCTAGTTTCAGATATCGACTTAGAAGGTCACTTCAAAAGTATCACCCACACCCTATTTCTCCATTCGGAGAACTGACACAGCATGTTTATTTTCTTGGAAATCTTATTTATCACTGGAGAAGTGCTATACAAAGAAATAGGATATCTCTAATGTGTTAACCTGGAGTATAAACTTCAGTCACATTAGGGAGTGGAAAGCAGGACTTTTGAAAGCATCTCACTTCAGGTTTTTTGAGAATCCTGCACCAAACCCATAATTCTGTTTATCAGTTGCACTGCCTTGGAGGCATCATCTGAACAAGAATAAAACCAAAGAGTCTCTTCCCATTTACTTTAATGGACTTTGGATCAGTGCCAAAACATGTTAAGATAAATATATATTAAATTCAGTCAAGTTTTCCAAAACAGCTTCTGTTGAGATCAGTAGCAAACTCACTGGTCTTCTGGGAAATGAGATGAGGCCCACATTAACTGCTCTGCTGTACTGCTGAAAGCTTAAGCAAAAGTAACCTGCGTTTAGGCAGCGGTAATACCAAACACAATTAAAAGTATTTCGCCACCTTCTGTTAATAGCTGTCACTACTTGCTGTTGCAACACCCTCTCATGTGAATAACCATCACTAATACATTAACTGTTCCCAAAAGTCTTTAAAGGATTAACATGTATGACTACCTGGAAAACGGTATCACACATCCCCACAGTTCAGCTTTAAAGTAGGTTTGCCTTGAAAAATAAATACTACAAGGATACAGCTAAGCTTATAGTGAAAAGCAATTTGGTTAATGCACCAAGGCCCACAAGAGACAAGTGCCAGTTGTGTACCAAGAGGCTGCTGTCCTGAACCAAGCAGCATTAGCTGCACTGCCCTTTCTACCTCTGGTAAGAAATTAATGGAGGGAACAACATTTTAGTTTAATAGATTGATGAGACCTTAAGAAATACTCACTTCTATCTCAATTTATGTGACTTTTTTATTTACTTTGCAGCCATTTTTGAAACAGAGTTCAGAGGTCTGTATTTGAAAGCAATGTATTGCACTCAGTTTGTAATAATCTTGCCCTTCATGGCTTCATAGAGAACTGCTTTGTCCCATGCCCCTTTCCTTTCTTCCCATAGAAAGTAAATCAGAAGCAACTTCAGTAATCTTCCTTAGCCAGCACAGGGGCTGCAATTCAGCACAGCCTTTATCTGGGGAACACTCTGCAAATGCAAAAAATTTCCTTAGTCTATAAATAGCTGAACAGACATACATGGACAAAACAACTTTAGCCTAAAAGCAATCCAGTCTAATAAAAAGAAATATTGTGACATTAAAAGTGCTGGAAATACATGATAGAATATCTAGAAAGCTTTTAATCTGGATGACTTTGAGATAAGGCTATTCTCACTTATGGGAGTCACCATGAAAACACTGCAAGTCAGTAATGAATTATCCAGTGTGTGTATGCTTTATTCTATACCAAGAGCATTATTTGTGGCCATTTCATAAACATTCATGTCACTCTGCGTATTTGAAATTCAAGCTTGCTCAAGCTTTAAAGGAAGAGAATGCCGTAAATAATGTTTTAGAAACTTCCGAGATTGACCATAAATGTTTTTCTGTAGATAAAGGTGACACTAGTTTAAAGTTCAATATATTTCCATCCCCTAGGACTAGAAGCAGGTCTTGTGGGAGGGCAGAAACCGTCTTTGTGCAAGAGTATAGAGATTAAATTTCAAGTGCTGAGGACAGAAATAATCAAACCTAAGTCACTGGTACAAGCAAAGCTGTTGCCCATTTGCACCTCAGGCCTGCACAGCTCTTATCTGGGGCAGATCTGCAACAGTTGCCTTCCATTTCTGGAAGGCAAGAAAGGGCACTGCTACAGTAGAACAATTTTTAAAAATTGGCCTCTGCTTGAAACTTCTCAGGTTTGAAATTAAGTTTAACTGATATGAAGAAGTGTTTTGTTTGAGCATCAGGCAGCCAAAAGGGAAAGGAGCCTCTGCTCCTCCTGTGTGGGCAGATACATCTTTCTCTCATCCTTCATGATAATAATCTCTCTGACTTTTCACACCATCTGACCATACAGCAGTTGGGCAAACCCTGTCTACTTCTACCCTGCACTTAAGACCCTCCTGTTAATCTTTGCTGTACCGTTTACAAACCTACCTATATACTCATGTGTAAGAACTGCTTGTTTCATTTTGCCATGCCATCTTATTATTTTAATTATCTAACTTAGAGTTTCTCAGGATAATTTTTCACTGCTTAGAAAGCATCAAGCATCTAGTATGCATGTAATTGAGGTCCTAAAGTCATTAAGGCAATAATACAAGGACAGCTGTAAAAATATTATCACAGAAAACACAGAGAGAAAATATGAGATACAGTTCTGGCAGGGAAAAAAAAAAAAAAAAGGACTTTAAAGTTCTGTTCTTCAAGTCTTTGTCTTAATTACTTAACTGTTCTCAGCTTCCTTTTTTTTTTTATTCAGTTGTGCCTGATTCTTATTTCCATGCCACTAGGTGTTAAAATGGCTCTGAACTAAGGAACATATACTTGATATTACCCATTATTATGCTACTAGGCAACTTTTTTCTTGTAGGAGATTTTATTTACTTTGAAGTATACATGATACTGGAAAAAAAAACAAGTTTTGACCTTGTAAACAACTATGCACTTGAGGTTTTTTTAAAGTATACGTAAACCTGAATAGTGCTATTCACTGTTACTAATGTCTCAAATCTTTGCAGGAGTTGGTCTGGAAAATTACACATGATAATTATTCTACAACAGGATATTCTGCAGATTGACTTAAACTTGAGGATAAGCCAATATGCAAACATTATTTCAGTAAGATATGTAAATTGTTTTGAATAAAGTCCATTACCTAGTGAGAAAATATTTTCCAGAAGAAAGGATCAGATAAACACTCAACCATATACTGTGGAGAGAAGTATTTCCTGAGCAGAAACTGAATCTGAGTTTGGCAACCAGCTGTTTTCTTCCTATAATCTGACCTCACTTCTTAATGAATAGCAAAGATCCCAATGGAGAAAGAATTAGGGTTTGATTTTTTTAGAAAAATATACCTCTTAAAATATTTCTGTCAGTTTCATCAAGCACTTGAATAGTCAATTACTTTCCCCAAATTTATCCAGAACAGGTATTAAGCTGAAAAATCTAGGAAATTAGGTTACCTACAAAGTTTTCTCAACCTTCAGATTCAAAAAGGAGATTAGAGTACAATAATATCAGAATATTGGGGGCTGGAGGGGGGAGGCTCATATCTAAAGAAATACAAAATGTTTTTCAAATTTTTTTAGTCCAAGGGAAAAAGATCCATGATTAATGTTTTGACACCACATAATCAAATCAAGCATCCAGCTCAGCAGCATGTGGCTTCCCAGATACAAAGGGATGTCTGGTAGAAACATGAGATCAGCTTTAAGATCAATACTTACTTAATCTGAATTTATGAATATCAAACCTCAGGGACAGCACATACTCAAGAAGATCTCTGCAAACATCAGATTTCTTCTCTGGCCTCACACTTGCATTTCTCTTGTTAGGGTTCGAACAAGAAACTCTTCCAGAAAACCTTTAATTTGGAAGAAGGTAAATAACAAATAACTTTGCTGGACCCAAACTATCTGATATAAATCAGATCTGGATTTGACTGCTCTCACTTTTAAAACACTCCAAGAACATCCAAAAGCCTAGAAACTTCAGCTCTACTTCAGTCAGAGAAATTATTCAAAACAGACAAACACCCATGCACACACAGACAAAAAGCACCAAACACCAGCTGATTCAGCTACTATGATGAAAACCACAGGACAAGCTAGAGAGATAGGACCATAGTTAAGACCTAAGGGCTGTGTAGAGCCAAGTTCCCAAGTAATGGCTGAAACAGTTGCCCCTAAGAAAAAAGGGTGTGAATTGTAAAAACCAATAGCATGTAGCAAAGGCTGTTTCACTCTGTATATGGCATTCTTTATACACACCTTCCTTTGTAAGAGATTTATTTTTCTTCCAGCTTTGCTTGATTCTGATTTCTTTTTATCTTGCTTTCACTGCACACTCGCTCACAGAGTTGCCTTGCTTTTTGTTCATGATTGTAAATTTCTTTTGGGAAAAGGCTCTTCTCCATCAAATACAGCTTTCAAGGCTACAAAACAGGAACGAATTCCACATCAAAATCAGTTATACATTTGATGAGGTACACTGTGAAAATCAGACTACTGGAAGAGATTAAAAAAATAAAACAGGCAGACCTCAAGCGCTGTACTTCGGAGAGAACAATACTGAAATTTCTGCCTTCAGTTCTGTTGTCAAGTTTAGAGTTTTCCTAATTTTTCTCCCAATTAGAGAGCTGAGGCTTGTTCAGTCCCAAGGACTACATTTGTATCCATCTCTCCCTTGCATGCTTAGACTTAATTGGCCAGGTCTAACAAATCTGACAGAAGAGTGAAGATTTCAGAGAACTTAATTCCTACAAAACAGAAAAACAGATGGAGTAGATGGTGGAGAAAAAGCCTTTCCCTTGGAGAAGTACAGCAAGGTAACTTTGGCGCCTACAAAGGAGCAGGGGAGGACAGCCCTTCTTTGGGGATGCCTCCATGCCTGGGAAATACTCAGCCAGAGCCAGCACCTTGTTGGGCACTGAAGTCAAACCCAGTCAGTCTGAAAGAAGAAATCCCTGGGAATGTGCCTTCACTGGTGCTTTTGTAACTGCTGGGGAATATCTTATTTCTTCTCCACTTAAAGCTGTGTATTAAATTAGCTGGAGGCACTGAAACAACCAAAGGGAGAGGCCTCCCTCCCTGAATGTCCTGCCCATACCAAAACCCTTCCAGGATCAAGCAGAACTTTGCTTTTTACTTTGTCACAGAAGCAGTGAACCCCTGCTCCTCTCAGGGAGACAAGACTGGCTTTTTTGGCTTTTTTCCCTCCTCCAGATCTCCATCATTTTAATTTATTATAACTTCTATCCTGCCATTAAAGACTAAAAAAAAAAAAAAAAAAAAAAAATTTAAATAAAAAGTTCCTTTGTTGAAACAAGAGCATTAAAACTGTTCACTGAACGTCTGCATGACTGTGCAGGTTTACCTTGCCACCATTTATTTACATATAGACAGCAGGCAGATCTTCAGGGATTCCTCCAGTGCCACATCGAGGACAAGATTATTTCTTCTCATGTGTTTATATGCCTGTCCTGGGCTCAGCAGTAGCAGTCATTTTTCTCCTTGTTAGTAGCTGGTGCAGTACTGTGTTTTTGACTTCCAGCCTGGGAACAGCACTGATAACACCAATGTTTTCAGCTGCTACTCAGTAATGTTTACTCTGACCAAGGACTTTCTGAGTCTCATGCTCTGCCAGGGAGGAGGGGAAGCTGGGAGGAAG